>CAEGAE010021900.1:0-151524 GCA_903067095.1 Girardinus metallicus | reverse complement strand
ACAGCCTCCATGGCACCCTCTGGTGTGGGAGAAGAAGAAAACAGCAGCCCAAAAACCCAGACCACCATCCCAGAACCTAACAATTCTAACATAATATGTCACCTTTGAAAAGGATTTTTCACATTTACTGTGTTGAAAACGGCATTTAGTTTAAAAAAATTATTTTGGCTCGACTGAGCAGATTTTTTCTTGTTGTAAGACCAAGATTTGGGTCACTTTCTTCCAAAGCGTTTGCTTTGGGCCTAACGTCATAAATTAGATGAGAGCTAATTTGGATGCAGCAAAAAGTTTCTGGATATACGTAATTCTACTTATTATAAAAACTTGATTATAAAAAGATGAATACTTTGTGTTGTACTTAACATTTTCCCTTATAATAAAATTGTTGGTAATAATTTTAGTCTGATTCCCAATAAAAAAAATCTCCGTCTGCCTGCATTTGATGGCTGCACAAAATCAGTCTAAGCGCCACAAAAGGCCCCCGGCGCCGCACTTTGGACAACCCAACTCTAGGAAGCAAAACTTCTGTTCATAACTGGCATGTAACAATAAATGGATGTGTTTAGTATGACTGTAAGCCTGCCAATAGGATTTTATACAGTTTAACAAAAGGCCAAAGAACAAAATAAGCTAATATATTAAATAATTGGTGTCTTTGTCTGTTACATCGTGTGTCTGGATGCACATGAAAAAGAATAAACACTGCAACTGAGATTTGACTGTGGAGAAATGAAGGCCAGATAAAGATCACCGGCTGCAGGAATAGCCCCGGTCTCCAACATGGTATGTTATTGTTGCGTTGACAAAAGAAGCAGCGTTGCTCTAAACCGCAGCCAAGAACGATGCAAACACAGAATCAATCACTGAAGCAAGGAAACAATTGCTCCAGACTTGGCTCTGGGGTTATTGATGAACAGCAGGAATGTCTCGACAGCTTGAACGATGCATGGCATACAGCATAAAACTCAGTGTAAAGCAAACTTGCTTTCACTTTTAGATGTGATGGAACAGCAAATATTTCCAGAAAAGACCCACAAAACATGGAGGGATGAATATGATGTCCATTTTTCAAAGCTTGGATCTGGCTGAGTGAAATACAGATGTCAAATAATGACCAGTTTTGATAAACATCTGTTGTTACGCAGATGATAGTTAACTATTAAAAGAGGATATCTGGATATGGGACATTTAGCCTTTACCATTTATTTGAGACATGAGAAAAACAACAGAAATAAATAATCAAAAAGTTTGGATATTTTTTTATTATTTTGTGTCAGAGTTTCCCTGATATTATGATTTCATTCGGGTAATATTAGGACTTTATTGTCGTATTACTTTGACTTTATTCTTTTAACATTACGTCTTTATTTTCCTGAAAAAAACAAAAAAAAGAATGAAATAATTTTAGCCAGACCCAAAGTGCAAATATTCAAAGTGTAAATAAATAGAAGCTGTAAAACAACCTTCTTAAACAAAATGGTGGCCCGACTGTGATGACATCATTGATCTATGAAAATCCAATGACTGCATTGTTGAAAAAAAAAAAAAAATTCAGATTTTCCAAAAATTAAATATTCAAAAACCAGAAATTTGATTAATCAATAAAATTGATTTATTGCCCAACCCTGGAGAGAAGATGAGGACGGTCTTCAAACAAAAACACAAAATTTTCTAGTTTTTTCTAGTTTCTAGCGCACTTGAAATATGATAAAACTAACTTATTAATAACTTTTCAGCAAGATATAAACAAGAATTCATTAATACTAATGAAAAAGTACTAGCTTTACTACCAGATTATTTTACTTATAAGATAGGAAAAATGTTGCGTCATAATAAAAGAATCTGCCAATGGAACTAGTATTTTAATCAATATTAAGGAATTATTGTTGCTAAAAGTTACTTGTAAGTCACTTTTGTTTTATTTTAACTAATAAGATGAGTTACTTGGTTGCGTTTTTGCTTTCTAACCCATCCGGCTTTAAATGTGTGTTCTGCATGCAGACCTGCTTTCTGTTTGCTGTGTTTGTGCTCCTGCTGGAGCGCCACGTGCGTTCCCTTCGCCCCCCCGTCACTGAGCGGTGTGTTTGCTCCCAGGTACTCCTTCCAGGACGAGGAGGACATGTTCATGGTGGTCGACCTCCTGCTCGGAGGAGACCTGCGCTACCACCTGCAGCAGAACGTCCAGTTCAGCGAAGACGCCGTCAAGCTCTACCTGTGTGAGATGACTCTGGCCCTGGACTACCTGCAGAGCCAGCACATCATCCACAGGTGCAGACTCATCTCTTATCTGTTGTTTTGGTTTTCTTCAGGATTTCTGTTGCTTGAAAAGGCATGCTTTTTATTAGCAGCTGCATTTTAATGACTTTGTTTTAGCTTATTTTGGCAGTTTTTACAGTCTTTTGTAACAAAAACAGAAAACTGCCATATAAATGAGCAACTTTAAGTTAAAGCGAGAGTTGTGACTTATTCATGCATCTGCCTGACAACAGCAAGATGAATATTATAGGGTATGCACTATGGCTGCAACTAACGATTATTTTAGCAATCTATTATTCTGACGATTAATCGATTAATCATATTTTAAACCAACTAAGCCATTTTACACAATATAAAGTACATTAAAAGATGCAAATAATTAAATAATTTTTTAAAAATAAGAAAACAAAAAATTGTATTGCTAAAAAATATTGTCAACTAATCGATTCATTATTTTTTTGTATTAATAATTGGACAGCAAAAGAAAACATTTTTACAAAATTTGGATAGAGGATATTTGCAAACAAAGAAGGTTTTTCTGATCTTAAATAAAAAAAATTATATAATTTTTTTGTACCATTTTGGCTTAATTACTGCTTTCAGTGCTATTTTTAGAGACTATAAACTCCAGTTAACGATTAATCAGTTACTAAATTAATGGACTTTTATTTCAATAATTGATTAATCAAAATTAAATGGATTGTTTTTACCTAGTATCCTCATTATTTACAGATAGAAGTGTCCAATTATAACTTAAAACCAAGTTAAGTTGTTAAATCATTTCAAAGGAGCCTCAGCAGAAACTGCAGAAATACTTCAGAAGATACAGTCAAGGTTACATCTGGCAGCTTTAGCATTGAAGAGACTTTGTGTCGTTGTATTCAGCACCAGCGGCTTGCACTAACATGTTTGATGTTCCACCTTGCTTTGCTCCTCCGTCTTCAGCTGAAACAGGGTGGATTACATTTCAAGACTGAGTGCGGCTGTAGTTAGTTTATCTGAGCCATGAAGTCGCCTCTCCTTTCTGAGCCGTACTGCAGACATTTTTATGACAGAAACATGATTTTGATGTTTCGCGCCTTCATCCAGTCTGAGCTCACTTCCTGTCACATGTCACTACCGTTTCCTGTTGTGTGTTTTTGCACAACGTGAGTAGTTTATTTCAGGTAGAGCATATGCATCTTCCTATCTATTGTTATTTTTGTTTGTAAATTTTTGGTTGGACAATTAGTCCCTCTGGTTTTGCAGGCTGTGCAGCTTTCTGCTCCCACTTTTTTATACTTTTGCAACAGTTGCAACGATGCGTAACCATGGCAAGAAGGTATTGTTTTTGTTACTTCTGGGAGCAGATGATTAGCGTCTCAGAAGCTCAAATAATACCTAAAAGTTCAAACCGTGTCTTAGCAGGCAAGGCTCTGATCGCCGACTCCACCGTCTCATAGATTTAAAAAGGAGCAGCAAAAGCAAACGAGGTGGATTAGCTAGTGCTAGCCAACAACTGTTTCTGAGAAATATTCTCTCTGCTGTCTGGAAGTTGAGCTGTTAGCGTCTAATGGTGGCCATGAAACTGTCAATAACATTCTTCAGTCAGAGGCCTCTCCAGATTTGTTGCAAGACTGACTGCTACTGGTAATCCCTCCTTCATTTGCCTTCAGTCAGACTGTAAGAGCAACAAATCAAAAGAACATTTTTCCAGAAGATCTGAGTAGCTCTTCCTCTTTTAGATCCTTTAAAACCAACTTTAAAAAAATATGTAAAATTTTCTGCTTCTTTTTTCTTTTTATGTTTCTGTCATACGTCAGTAAAATGAAAGCTGGAGTTGAAAAGTATTTGCCACTAACAGATTTGTTCTGGTTTTCATTTTTATCACCTTTGCGTCGTACAATCAAACTATTTTTAATATTTTCACCTTCCAAAAATAATGAAAAAAGTCATTTTTTTGCCAAACGTGACTTTGGCAACAAATAAAATCACCACCTCTTTCTTTCCAAAAGAGGAGAAACAGTTTATATTGAGGCTTTTCAGAATATAAAACCATATTTAGTTACTGAGTGGGTTTCTCTGATTGGTCATGTGGGTCATGGGCAGACTGTGTGGTTCTACTTTCCTAAAGGAGTAACGGAGTTTCTTTTTTGTAAATACGGCCATGTATCATTTTTGATCAGTTCGGCCTCCAGTTTGTAGTTTATTCTGCACAGAAATGCTGAGCGCAGCAATACAGCGAGTGCGTCTGCAGTTTGGTGAGCAAAAGAGCGGAGAGATCCCAGCAGACTGCTGATTTAGTGCCACAGATGGCTGAAACGTTGTTTGAATGCTGTTCCAAACCTTGTCTAGGCCACATTTTTACCTTCAAACAACTTGGGGGTGTGTGCGCATGTGTAGCTGCATTATTAATGTTGTGAGGAGTTTCGGTTTTATTTCCTCTGAAGTGATGGTGAGAGATCTGTATGTGTGTTTCTCCTCGATCTGTCTTACAAGCTAATAACAGAGGGGATGAAACGATGCTGCTCTGCAGAAAACAGCATTCTGGTGAAACATGTACGTGAAGGTTTGTTCTTTATGAAGAAAGATAAGATGCAAATACAATTCTGTACCAATTAGTATAAATTCCTTAAAGTGCAGAACAAATCTGCTGTTCTTTTTATCAAAATAGAAAAGTCTCTCAGTCTTTCCTACTTCCCTGACCCACCACTGCATTTGAAAGCTTTAGAAAAGTTACATTTTGAGGCTATTTTTGGGTCAAATACTATTAAAAATTTATAATTTACATTTGTTTTGTTGAAAACACACTTATTTATGGTACATTACGAAACATCTGATTCGCTCCAGACGTAGACATGGTCACTTAAACGGAAGCCATTACACAAAATTCACATTTTGTGCGTTTTTATACTTCCTTTTGGGTCTCAACTACTTCTAGAATCAGTTCAGTGTCTTAAAAAAACATCCAGCCTTTTTCTGGCAACAACTTAATGTCTATTGGTGCCTGGAAAACAAGCCTCTTGGGAAAAAAACTCTCGATTATTAAGTCACAACTGACAGGCGCTGCACCGTTACCTAGCAACCCTAGCAGAGATCCGCCCATCACCTAGCAACCCAAGTTACTATTCAGAAACCAGTTGCTGCATCCTGGTAGGTTGTGCAGGAGGCTCTGGTTGTACAGGTGCCCATCGGTTTGATTTAATTTCCACTTATATAGGAGCAGATAATCTGCATAAACTTTACAAGAAGCTCTAAAGTAACTAAAACTCTGAGTTAAAAAAAAATTATACTGCAAAAACACAAAAATCTTTCCAGGTGTTTTTGTCTAGTTTCTAGTGCAAATGTCTTTTTACATTTGAAATGAGACAAAACCAAAGTACAACTAAGTTTTCAGCAACATAAATAAGCTCATCTTAAGTAAATAATCCTTGAATATTGATTAATAAGTTCCACTGAAGATTTTTTCTCTTATACCACGTGAAAAATGTCATGTTATTACTGAAACAAACTGAAACTGGTATTTTTTTTTAATCAATATTAAAGAATTATTTATTTAAAACAATCTTCCTGAAAATAATTTTTCAGTAATTAATAACTTGCTGAACGTTATTGTACCTTGATTTTGTCTTATTTCAAGTTTAACACGATATTAGAAACTACACAAAAGTATTTTTGCAAAACTTTATGTTTTTGCAGCGTACAAGAATTCACTGCAAAAACAGAGACTCGTACCAAGTAATTTTAGTCTAATTTATTGTGAAAACATCTTAGTTTTGTCTTATTTCAAGTGTACTAACTTACAAGTAACTTTTCAGTGATTTTTATTTTTATTTCTTGATAATTATAACTTTTTTGCTGATTTCACTAACAGGTTATGCAACTTATAACATGGGAAACATGTCTTGTTATAAGTGAAATAACTAACGAATGGATTTAGTACTTTTAAAATTAATATTAAGAAATTATCTAGTTAAAACAAGCTCCTATCTCCTTGTAAGTTAATTTTTTATTATTTCAAGTGTGCTAAGATGTTTCTGCTTAAAACTAGACCAAAAAGACTTGGTAATATTTTATGTTTTTGCAGTGTATGAGAAGTTTACTGCAAAAACACAAATTCATACTGAATAGTTTTGGTCTAGTTTATTGTGCAAATATCTTAGTACACTTGAAATAAGACAAAGCTAACTTACAATAATCTTTTCAGCAATTTTTTTATTTCTTAATATTGATTTTTAAAAAGTACTGGTTCCACTGGCAGGTTATTTAACTAGCATTTTTTAACTAATATTAATAAATTACCTGGTTAAAACAAGTTCCTATATCCTTGTAAGTTCATTTTTTTTTATTATTTCAAGTGCACTGAGATGTTTCTGCTAAAAACTAGATCAAAAATACTTGGTAATATTGCAGTGTTCACATGATGTGCAGGAATCAGGACTCACATCGGTTTCACTGTAACGCGTAGAATCGATGGCTGCTCTGTGGGATTTCTCCTTGTTTCCTCCTCCTCTTCATGACTCAAGAGGGAGTTCTTCCACTGCTTTTAATGGCTTGTCGAGCCGTCAGCGTGGAACAGACGAGCTTTTCACATGTCGAGTGGGTTTTTCGCTCCTCAACACATCCATTGACTCCTTTTTTTCCTCCAATCTGCCTCCAGCTTTCAGTCTCACATTTCCTCGTTTGCAACTGACTCCTGGGGAGGTGGGATGTTTGTTTACCTGAAACCAGGATTTTATGTGCAGAAAGAGGTGAATTAGAAACGGTTTCAACGGTTTCAACTGCTTCCCATTCTCTACCATCAGATCCTCCGGATTCCAACTTTAGATATACGGACCTAGAAATAAAGCCCTTTTCTGTAACTCAGGCTCAGGAGCTGCCGCCCGCCTCTTAACACATGATTGAATGCACCCCTGCCGATGTGTATCTGCAGCTATTTTTAGGTGCTCAGAAAGAGGTATATGCTGTAAAAATATACCCACCCCTGCAGCGCCCAGCAGTCCGTTATCATCTAATAGGCTCTGCTTCCAGCTTCACATCCACGTAAATGTGGGAACTATCCTACTCCTTCCAAGTATCCTCTGTGTTCCTGTTTGCTTTTCCTGTCGTTGATTTCTCATTCAGGAAGTGTTAATATGATAAGTGAGCGACGCTTTGATGTTTACCAGCCTGTCTCTGCTGGATAGGAGCCTTAATCCCGTTGCCGGGGATCCGTGGCCTGTGCGGCTCCAGCGTTTAAGTTTCCGACAGTAGGATACAGTGCAACATTTTTTGTTTTTTTTACACCAACTTAATGAAGAAGGGTCTCTGGTCTCCTAGCAACAGTCAGCTGTCACCGTGCCCAAGGAGGTAAAATTAGTCTTATTAGGGGAAGGGAGGAACCACAGAAGTCCTCATGTTGCTTTTTCCTCGTATTTCACTGATTTCAATAAATCACCTCTGGATTTTAAAGCTGCAGTTTGTAACTTTTGTAAAACTATGTTGTTGTTGTTTTTTTTACATATTTGTTAAAATTGTCAACATGTCATATGAAACGGAAAATCTGAGGAAAAAAAATCGATCTCGTCCACCTCCTGCCTGAGCTATTACTGCCACCAAAAACAACCAATCAGAGCCAGGAGGAGGGTTTTAGCGCTGCCAATCATCCTTGTGTATGGATTGCTAAATGTGCTAATAGCGGAGAAACAACTTACTGTTCCGTCTGTCGTCCTGCTAACTAGCTTTAGCATTCATGACAGGCTTTCATAGCTGCAGCACCTAGCAGAAAATAATTAACAGCATTAAGTCCCGCCTCCTGGCTCTGATTGGTTGTTCCCAGTAAGCTCATGCCAGACCCCACAAGATGCCACCCTGGATGGTTGCCCATGTCGCCCATTTCAGGAACCGCCACTTAATCAAGGACAACTACAAGGTGGGTTTTACTCTCCATTTAAAGGAACTCTGTGTTTCGGCTGTTTTGCAGTTTTTCTGGAAGTTTGTTCCAGATTTGTGGTGCATAGAAGCTGTATGCTGCTTCTCCCTGTTTGGTTCTGGTGCAAAGCAGACCAAAACCAGAAGACCTGAGATGTCTGGAAGGTTGCTACGACAACAGCCGATCTTTAATGTGACGTGGTTCAGTGATTGATAAACTAAATAAAGTACTTTTGAGTCTATTCTCTGAGCTACAGGGAGCCAGTGTAGGAATTTTAAAACTGGGGTGTGTAGTCAATCTACATAAAAGTCTAACTTTTAAATTAAAAACTGAATTTGTGATGAAACCCTAACGTATTAAGATCCAGCGCTGTGCTGGATGAGTCTCCGCTCCTCCTCCTCTTCCTCTCTCCTTCAGGGCATTTGCTTCAACGTCTTTGTCAGACGCTCTCTGGAAGCTGCCTTTGTTTCTGTGCTGCAGTGTGACGTGAACCGTGATTAAACACAACAAGCGTGTTCACTCTGAAGCGCCTGGCGAAAGTCATGTGTTTAGCGCACGCAGCCCCTCTGTAACTCGCTTGCTTTGAGGGAACCTGCAAATATTGTTGCACCTAAAGTCTCTCCGGCAGCGCTCGAAATTAAAGAATCTCCTCCCTCTTTTGCTCTTACAGACACAATATTGCACCAACACGTAATTCACACATGCATCAGCCTCCAACACACCTCCTACAGACTTTCACATCTACACATACTGTATATATCTAATCCCAGGCTTTCCCACATGTGATGACATCTTGCAGCACGGTTTCAGAATGTGTTAGCTGCAGAGCAGACCAAACATGTTTAGTTAATGTAATGAGCATGAAACCCAACCTGGTTGTACTTTAAAGAAGCTGTAAGAGCTCCCAGACTTCATTTAACTGTGTCTTAATGTTAAGGTGATTCAATCACATCTATGTTGTGTGTTTTCTGTTTTTTTCAGAGATGTAAAGCCGGACAATATCCTTCTAGATGAGCAAGGTAAGAAAATGACTGATTTGTTTTTAGTTGCGTTCTGCAGGATTCAATGTTGTTTCCTGCTCTAACTTCAATTTGTGTAAACAATCATTTTTAACTTACAATAATTCAAAGTTTGCAACAATTCCCATTTACAGCTTTGCAATAACTCACTAATATACTTTCTCTGCAAGAATTTATTTTTTTATTGAAAAATATTCTGACATCCACTATAAACTATTTTACGAACCCAAAGCTGTTTTCTTTTGCATGTTTTAGACAAAAGGTGTCCAAAGTGTGGTTCAGGGGCCATTTGTGGGCCTCAAACAGAACTCAAGGATGGCATGACTTTGTTTTTCCAGCTCAGGGATTTGATGCAGATTGATTTTAAAAATTGAATGTACAAGTTTCACTGATACGAGGCGTCTAAAGAAAAAGATCCCGAGGAATTAAAATGGAAAATCTGTTTATCTTTCATCATCTTTTTCGCTTTAAGTTGAATCTACATTGAAAAGGAGAACATAGAGCATGTGACTTAATGAGCAGCGGAAGTTTATTTAATTCATTAACGAAATAAACTTTATTTAAGTTTATTTGGTTAAATAAACTAACTTTTGTTAAGTTTATTTAGTTAAACTTAACTACATAAACGAGGAGATTGGAAAATGGTGTTCCTGTTGCTTAAAGCACAAAAAACTATGTACAAACATAAGCCTGAAAAATTATGCATATTATGTCCTTTTTTTCTACTTTTCTTGTTCCATTGAAATATAGTTTTCCGTCAAAACTGAAGTAAAAATGACAGAAAAAACAAGTTTTAAAATTTATTTGGAAAATAATAAAACGCTGGGATTCCTGGATTACTGGGAAAGCCAGAAAATTTGGACACTACTTCTTTAGGCGCATACTCTACATACTATCTACTCTTGAAATAGCATTTAAAAGTAATCAATTGTGCATAACTGATCATCATCAACGTGATCATCTCTATAAACGGTATTTGAAAACATCCTAACACAAACATCTGCATATCAAGGTATTCTATAGTCAAATATGACCTAAATTTGACCGAAACGGGGTCAAATTGGGTCAAACACAGCACCAAATGTACAGCAGATTGGCTGAAAAAGCAAATAATCAAGGTGTAATAGTGGTCTAGTCAAAACCTTGATCAAGACAAAGTTGCAGAGCGTTTCTGCTGCTGAAGCTGCTTCAGTTTTCACTCTGCTACATTAAAAAATTAACAAAACAAAATTTAGGGGTTAAAATTATTGCACCTTTTTTGCAAAAAACTTCCGTTTTGTTGTAGATAAATTCACCAATAAACATCGCTGAGCTATTTCTGTGAAAACTGAGAAACCTTGATTTTATAGCAACTAGCGACCCTGGGTTATCTGTTTGCTTCAAACTTTTTCTTTTATATTTTTATATAATAATCCTAAATAGAAAAGGTGTTAAACTCAAGCATGAACTGTTACTTTACTTTTATATTCAATGCCTCTTTCATTCTTTTACGTGATCCAGTCCTTTGGTGTTTAATCCACATTTTCAGCTGCAGAAAAATCCATCATTACTTTAACAAATGTGCTTCTTGCTGATGAGTCACAACAGTGACGATACAAAAAAAGTCTGTAAGATTTAACTGAGGTCCAAAATAATGAGTTCACACTGATCCGGTTCACTGAAACATCACTTTTTATTTATTTTGTTTACATTCTGGAGTAACAGAAAAAAAAAAAAAAAACTGTTGTTTTTTTTTATGTTTTCCTGTTAAAAGTTGGTGCAGAATATTTCTGAATCAGCCTTATTCTCCCAGTTTGTGCAAATAAACAAGGAATTTGAGATCCACTTTGCTCTCAAGAAAGGCATTTTAAATATAACTATGTAGAAAGTAGTGATGGCGTCTGTAATTAATTAATCAAAATCAACACATTAAAGTCCCGGCATTAACACAAAGTAAATATATAAATGATGTTGTCCTTTGTTTTCTGTTTCTCAGGTCACGCTCACCTGACAGATTTCAACATAGCGACCATAATAAAGGACGGAGAGAGAGCCACAGCGCTGGCTGGAACCAAGCCCTACATGGGTAACATTGATCCGCCATTGTGTCCTTTAAATAGCTGCTCCTTCTCTGCTACAACAGCTGTGCTCTGAGAAAAGAGTCGCCTTTATAAGCTACGAACAGGAAAACTGGCTTAGTGCCACTTTGAACACAGACTGAGGTTTGTTTCTAAAAATTATATATCCAGGATCAAGAAAGTCTTTAAATAGAATCATTGGCATCTAACTATGTGGATTTTATCATTTCTTTTCCAACTTACTTATTTTCCTGGACTTGTTTTTAATAAACTGCTCCAAGTAAATGTTTCGATAGTGACACAGATGGGTTTTGCAAACTTTACAGCTCGGTTTTTGCTTTGACAGTTCGTTTTGTTGAACTGGGAAATTTGGACTTGCTGTATTACCAGGAAAATAAATCTTTAAAAAATCTTAACAACATGTGGTCAATTCTCACCTGGAAGCCCAAATCGACTGTCGCTATGTTTACATCCAATCGGGAAGCGAATTTAAAATGTTGCAAAAAAGAAAATGCGAATTTGGCGCGGTTACATCTCCTGGTTTGGAGTGAACCAATCAGACGAATTGTGTCAGATGTCGATTTTACATTTGAATGTAATAAATAGAAAGTAGAGGTTGCAAACTAGCATGAACCACACATCTTAGAAAAATGAAGAGTCTGAGTTGGAAGTTTGGGTTTTCGTGTCTCTGGTAAGGCAGAGACCCACCTGTAGATTGGAAAGTTTGTTATGTCAGAATTTATTCGGCAAATGTGTTTTCATCTCCACTCTTTTGGGAAAAGCCAAAAAACACCGCAACCATTTGTGAAAACTTATTATTACGAGTTATTTTGAATTTTGCTGTTTCCATCAGCATTTTCTAATGTGATACTTTAAAATGCGCAAAAAGAACATTGATGGAAACAGCCTGTAATAAAAAAGACAATGCCACCATTAACATTTTGGTACTGAATTCGATTTTTATCATGTTTAAATAGTTTAAATGACAAAAAGCTGCAAAAAAAAGTCTAAAAATGTTGATGTGTCAAACACATTGTGTTGGATACATCTCCGCCGATGGCTGTAGATTCTTTGTTGAAGGTGCAAAAGGCAGTGGAGGCTGTTTGCTCTGCGTTTGTGTGTTACAGTTAGTAAAACCAGATCTTTTTCTGATCCAGACTTGATTTTTCTGCTTTTCTTTCAGCTCCAGAGATCTTCCAGTCGTTTGTCAGCGGAGGTACAGGCTACGCTTTTGAAGTCGACTGGTGGTCGTTGGGGGTGACGGCCTTTGAGGTGCTGCGTGGATGGGTGAGGCTCTTTCAGTTTCAGCTTGGCAGATATTGAACAAGCGTTGATGGTTCTGAAGGCTTTGTTCTATTCTTTCTGTTTGTTTTGTCCGTTCTGTTGGATTTATTTGTTCTGTTTGTTTTATACATTCTGTTTGTTTTGTTCGTTCTGTTTGATTTGTTCATTCCGATCGTTCTTTTTTCTGTTTGGTCTTCTTGTTCTGTTGGTTTTGTTGGTTCTGAACCCAGCGGCCGTACGATATCCATGCCAGCAACTCTGTGGAGTCTCTGATCCAGCTCTTCAGCACGGTGAGCGTCCAGTACAGCCCGGCCTGGCCCAAAGACCTGGTGGCACTACTGAGGAAGGTGAGTTACACTGAGCATCCATCCGACCAACCATCCATCTATACATACATCCAACCTGCAGAGTGCAAAGTCAGCGGTCTGGAAGTATTTCAATATGTCGGGTTTACCTCAGGCTTGTACTTCAGGTAATTTGGTGGTTTGGATTGGACTCAGACACAATCTCAATAGGTTCCCAATCTAAACTCTACTGGGAGCGCAGCATTCAGCAGATGGGGAATGGTATTTGAGAACTGGGACTTCCCCGGATAAACACTAACCTATCGGTGTAATCCCACAGCGTTGTCATAAACCTTCACCAGTTCAACTAAACATGAACTGGATAATCCCAAATCCCTTCTCCCCCTCAACAACTGGAAGAAAACCACACTGCCTCACCTGAGTCCAAAGTTTGTTTCCTAAAAAACAAAAATGGCTTCACAAAATCACTCTGGAAACTACATTTTATGAGTACCTGTACACTCGTCAATCTGGCTCTCAACAAATTCAGCTAATCCATTTGTCTTCCTTTTAAACATGAAAGATCTGATTTAGGACCTCAAGCTGTTTTGTAAATTTTGGCCTCCTGGAAAGAAGCATTTGCCAAATTAAGCAGCACAGGAAGATTTTGTGGTAGTTATTTTTTTTGCAAAACCATAATTTGAGAAGCTGTGATATTTGCAGTTTTATTAATATTGGATTATTTTAAAAAGCAAAATTCTGGAACATTTTTTAGCATATTATCGATTTGGGTATAAAAAGAAAACAACTTTCCTCACACTAAGTTTAGCAGAGTTCACAGTTACATGGAAATGTCAGTGGAGATTTCATCATCTTATTTTTAGTCAGCGCTGACCTTTTGTCTTCTCAGAGAAAAACTAGCAAACACCCCCTGCAGCGCGACGTATTATCTGTCAGTAATTAACCTTGAATCTTTGGGTTAGCTGTTGTGGAGTTGAGCTTTCTCTGCATCGCTGACGTTACAGAAACCTCACTCTGGGAAGCAACTTCCCAACCTCAAGGGGACTCGGTGTTTGCATTGTATCTCTAAAATTTAATGAGCGACGGATCTTCGCTCTAACTAATTACGCTACTTATTAAAGAGGGAATCAATTAAAGTATTACACAGTGCTAATCAAATTTTCATCTCATCCTATGTTACCGAGTCCTCCTCGGAAAGACGATCATTGCCGACTTGGAGGTTATGCACTGAGATGGAAAGTGAGTTAAGAGAGAGGAGAGGATTTGTGTTCAGAGGGGGAACATCGCTGGAGGGAAACAGGAAGAGTCGAGACCTCCAGGGCATCCAAGGAAAAAAGCGACAGATGGGAAGAAAAACATGCATGAGAGGAAAAGTCACCTTTCCTCTTCTGCATACATCTATGTGTTAATAATCATCACACCAAGGAATACAGCTAGCTGAACATTAACGCTTGAAAACAGGGTGGCCTGAAATGTCTTAAATTGTTTTAACGTTTTAAAATGTCTTAAATTCATTTTAAAAAATTTAATTTGCCCTAAAATGTTATGACAGAATTATTTAATCTCCTGCTTTTGGTTGTTTTTTTTTCTCTTGCAGTGCTTTTCTGTCAGGAGAAAGTTTGAGTTTATTTTGTTAAATGTACTTTATTTAGAACAAATAACTTTACATACAAAGTTCTTCAACACAAGTAAAATTTGATAATAGTAAAGAAGAAATAATGAACAATGGAACAGTGTTATGTAAATTATAGGTATATATATATTTTTTTTATTTTATTTTATTTCTAAAAGATAACAAGCTTTTGTTTTAGTGTTACTCAGAGGTCTTGCTATTTCTTCAAAAATAAAAATAATTTAAAATAATTTATAAATATAAATCAATTTCTGTCTCTGTGGAGGTCTTAAATTTACAACAAAGCATTAGGGCCATAAAATAAAACAATATAAAATTGCAATGATAAAGTCGAAGCATTATGACACGAGTAAAGTCGAAATAATACAAGAATAAAGTTGAAATAATACGTGAATGAAGTTATAATATTACAAGAATGAAGTTGTGATTTTATGACTATTCTGAAAATATTCGGACTTTATGCTCTCTGAATACAACTTTATACGTGTGAGATTATGACTTTATTTATCATTTTATTATTATTTTACTTTCTAAGCATGACCCTAATGCTTTGTTGTATAAATTTAATTCATAAGGGTTTTAAAAAATCTTAAATTTGAGTTGGTGAAAACCTGCAGAAACCCTGGAAAAGATATACAATAAGAACTGTAAATTGTTCACTTGGTGTCAAAAAGAAACGGATGATCTGGAATCACATAGAGGTGTATTCGTCTTTTTGCTGGTTTTAGTAAAAGTCTTCCAGTAAACACAGGAAATAAATTCCAGAGGATGTTTTACAGTGCGAGCTTCAGTGCGTCCATGCGCTGTCTGTCTGGATGACGAAGTGCTCTGAATGGAGAGACGGTCTCTTCCGCTCGGCTGCTGATCGATTACCGTGTCTGGATTCCAGCCAGATAGACCTAACCGGCCCTGCAGGAGAAAAAGTGAATCATCCTGTGACCGAAGGAGGAAAATAAAGCACAGGAAGAGAGTTAACATGACAACCAAAGCCACTTCCCATTATCACTTCCTGTGTTTAGCCCCAGGTGAAGGATGAAACATGATGCGTGCTATTAAAATACAAACAGTATATTTATTGGTTTTTAGGCTCTCTGGGAAAAAAGCGGCTCTGTTTTCAAATGGCAATGCTGCAGCAGTTTTCCATCAGTGGCACAAATGTTTTCCGATGGAAATTTGAAGGTTTGATCTGGAAATTATGTCATATTCAACTCATGTGCTGAAGAGATAATGAATCAGTTTCCTGTAGTGATAAGAGCTGGCACAGACACCATAAAGCCATAACTAATTGTACCAATTTTCTATTTTACCTTCAGTTTTAATATGTAATTCAAAATTATTTTTTGCATGTCAGCTGTATTGAGATAGAGTTACAGTTTTCACCTGCTAAACCCGAGTCTGTGGCTCTCTTCATATCTTAAACAATTTCATTTTGTGGTTGTTTTGTTTGTTTTGTTCTTTGTCTCACAAAATATTGAAAGTAGAACTGAAAAGGTGTGTTTGCAAGTCACAAATTAATCAAACAGTTTAAAGGGAAATTATACTAAACAATAAGTAAAAATGTGAAAACTTGTAATTTAAAGACACATTCTTGTTGTCAATTAGGAAATAAAAATAATGTTTTTATTATTCAAATAGGAAATAGTTGGTTTAATGTAGGACTGAAATGATTAATCACAATTAATCAATTATTGAAATAATCATTAACTAATTTAGTAATCAATTAATCATTAACTGGAGCACAAAGACTCAAAAAAAAAAGGTTTTGCTGAAAGAACAATGCAATCAGAGCCAAAACTGTACAAAAATATATATATATATTTTTTGCATTACGATAAGAAAAAACTCATTGTTTTAAATACGTTCTGCCCAGAACTCAATAAGTGGCAGCTTTGGCCTCACCTGGTTCAAACTGTGTAAAATTCTCCTATTAAGAACCTTTTGCTTATCCAATTATTAACCAGTTAATTGAAGAAATAATCAACAGATCAGTCCTGTAGTGTAATGATGTTAAATCAAGCAGAAAGGTCTGAGCTTTTCACATGTTGATGTTTGAAGTATTTTTGCTACAAATGATCAAGGATTAACTAAAGGAATGCTGTGTTGTTGAATTTTAGACAATCCATCCATCCATTTTCTTCCGCTTATCCAGGCATAAGCGGAAGAAAATAAACTTTTTATTACTTCGACAATAAAAAGTTTATTTTCATCTTAATGTATTTTTAATATTGTATAAAAAGACTTTAAGTAAGTTGAATGAAAAAACTGCAGAACGTGGAAATATTAGATTACTCATCAGAATAACTGATAGTATAAAAAATTATTAAAATAATTGTTTGGAAAACATATATAGAGTATGTAAGTAACTGTTTCGTCTGTATGTTTTATTTTTATTCAGCTGCTTTTAAATTACCTGAATATAGATCACTGAAGTAAGAAATGCAAAAAAATAAGGAACTTTGAGCAAAGATTTCCGGGAGTTAATCAATATTTAGCTCATAAATACCAAAGTTGCGCGTTTTTCTAAAGGTAACCAAGGAATCCATAAATAAACCGTTTCTGTTGAATCCTTAACTGAGAGCTCAGCCAGTTCACGTCTTTTCTTTCTTTTTCCATTTTATTTCACACCTGCAAAGCATTTCACCACTCAGAATGAAGTGTCTGGCTGTGAGTTGGAGAGAAGTTGTGAAGGTGATATTTGAACTGGCAAGGCGACGTTAGTGACTGTGTGTGTGTGTGTGTGTATCAGGTTTTTATATCCCTATGGGAACCTATTCCTGTCTACAATGTCGGGTTATGGGGACTATTGCTCCTTGTGGGGACATTTTCTTGGTCCCCATGAGGGAAATTGTTGTTTTTGGGTTAGGGATTAGATATGTGATGGATAAGGGTTAGGGTTAGGATTATAGTAAGGGTTAGGCTTTAGAAATTAATGGAAGTCAATGTGAAGTCCCCACAAGTGATGAAAACACGACTGTGTGTGTGGGCGTGTGCGTGTGTGTTTCTTCCAGCTGCTGACTGTGAACCCAGAGCATCGGTTTTCCAGTCTGTCTGATATGCAGACGTCTCCATACCTCGCCGCCGTCAACTGGGACGCTGTGTATGAGAAGAAGATGGAACCTGGATTCGTTCCTAATGTATGAAATGTTTTTAAACAATCGATATATTATCGCAGAGAGTCTCAAATTCATGTATCTAAAATTAAAGGTGATCTATTATGCTTCCGTGAATAGGTTCATTACAAAATTATTCTTAGAAAATGAGATTTTAGTTTGGTCCTTTCTGCCTATTGTAAGATACTGTCAGAATGAGCCGTTTTAGGGCCTCTTGAAAAGCAAAAGGAGAGCCTCCTGCAAAACCAACAAGAAGCCAGGAAGTGGTTTCTTGATGTGTGCGTGTGTGTTCAACAACAAAACACTTGCCTTTTCCAGCAGTTACTGTTCAGTGATAAAACAGCTGACCAAACGTGCTGGAGTTTCGCTTGGGTTGCGAGGAGACAGCAGAGTTCCACTGGGGTTGCTAGGCAACGGGTTCGGCTTGCTAGGTGAAAGGCAGTACCTGCCGATTTGTGACATTACATTTGAAGGCTTTTGGAACAGGTTTTTTTCCCCAGACACTAAAAAACACTATTGCTAAAAAAAACAACAACAAAAAAAAGTGTCTGGCTGTGTTTTTTCTTTTTTTAAAACAACTGGGTCGATTTAAAACCAGCAGAAACACAAAAATCTTACCAAGAATTTTTGTCCAGTTTCTCATGCAAATATCCTAGTTCACTTAAATTATGACAACACAAACTTACAAGTAACTTCTCAGCACTGGCAGATTATTTCATGTATAACATGGGAAAAATGTCTGTTTATAAGTGAAATAATCTGCCAGTGGAGCGTTTTCCTTAATTTAAAGGAAATTAAGTCCTTAATTTTTCATCAAAATTAAGGATTTATTTACTTAAAACAAACTTCTATATCTTGTTGAAAAGTTACCTGTAGGTTTTTCTTTGTTTTATTTCAAGTGCACTAAGATGTTTGCACAAGTACTGGACCAAAATTACTTGGTAAGATTTTGTGGTTTTGCAGTGTATTAGCAAAAGTGTAAAAATGTTGATGATGTGTCATTTGCGCAAGAAGCTGGACCAAAAATAATTTTTCTGCAGTGTATGTAAATTAGCTTGAAATACATTAATCACATGTCTTAAATTTTGTCATGGCAGGACTATTTAATTGCTTATATGTTGTTTTTCTCACAGGACTTTTTGTATCAGGCTAAAGTTTGAGTCACGCACAAACGTCTTCATTAGCTAACTGATATTAAGGCTTTGCTAGCTGGCTAGCTAGCTTTTTTGCGTCTATCATTAGTAATTGCCTTCGCCCACTTCTGTTGCTTACCCTTACAATGCTACATGCATTCTATGGTTAAAAACTTGGCAATATGATATAAAATAAGTAATTTTTGTTCTTTGTCGTTCATAACAGTCTTAAAAAGACTTAGATCTGAGTGTGTAAGGACTCCTATATAGTGAGCAGTTATTGTAAACTCCATTTTTGCTTTCTGTGTCTGCAGTTCCTCCTGGTGTCTCTCTAATTATGTGGTGTTCGTCTCCCTCCCACAGAAAGGTCGGCTCCACTGCGACCCCACCTTTGAGCTGGAGGAGATGATACTGGAGTCGCGACCCCTCCACAAGAAGAAGAAGAGGCTGGCTAAGAACCGCTCTCGAGACAACAGCAAGGATTCACAGTCTGTGAGTCAGTCAGTCAGTCCTGCACACACAAAGCCGTGAAAAACGATGGAATATCAAAGACAATTCTTTACAAATTTTAACTCAAACATTTCTGCTAAGATTTTAAAATGATGAAAGTTGTGAGAAAATGTGTGCATCGTGGCTTGTTTCTCCTCCAGATATTTTCTTTTTTAAATTGCCAAAGCATGGTAACTGAGAAAAAGAAATCTGGTTCACATTAAAAACTAATATGGCTGAAATGGGAGTTCATTTTGTACAGTCTAATTATAAAGTCTAGTCTGAATAAGGTCCAGTAATATACTTTTCTTTTTTCTTTTTACCCAAATTACAATACAATCAGATCCTTTTAAAATATTAATGTTTTTCATCCATCCAGAGTCTATTTCTGGTTGCCGAGTCACAGCAGTCTGGTGTCTCTATTTATTCCTGTTTTAATTTAAAACATGTTTCAACTGCATTCAGAAAATAAGACAAAAGGCAACAAGGCAACAGTTTTACTGTTAGCAACACATTTTCTAGAATAGAGACTAGAACTATATCTTTAATTAGAGATGCACCGATCTGATATTAATATCAGTATTGGTCCGGATATTGAAAAAAAATTCAAGCATTGGTGACAATATGTCCCATTCATAAGGTGAAATCTATTTAGTTTAATTCTATGCTTTGAATCAGTGAATCTATATAAACAAATTTAAGTGATGCTAGCTTTTTTACTTGTGTTAAATAGCTGTAATTGATGATCCAAATGATGAGGAATAATTTACCGTCACCGCAAATGTTTGTAAATTAGTACCTCAAACGTTTGATTTTTATTGCGAATATCACAAAACCAATCGCAAAACCCTCGAGGGACTGATCAATGTGAAAAGATCGTCAATATAATTTAATTTTAAGAATCTAATAATGTTTTAAAAGTTTGTTCGGGGGTTTTATCAACACATTCTGGAACACCCGGCCCTTTAAGAGCGTCCATGATCTTGATTTGGCCCAAAATGAAAATGAGTTTGACAGCGCTGGTCTGATCTTCATTAGTGGACGTTTGAGATTATCTTTTGTAATGGTTCTTACCTCAGGAATAACTGCAGCACGTTCTGTTACGTAGGAGGATTTGGGAGCTGTGAGGATGAAGACGGGATTCAAGATGTTACTGCATCTGTTGTCATTTCTATTCATCTTTAAACAAATCCTACATTTTTAGCCTCACGCTGTCTTTTTACATTGAGAAACACTTTTTGTTGTTAAAACTGATCAGATTTTGTGTCGGTGCATATTTTGTTTGTGTAATTTCCAATTTTTTAAATGACTTTTGTATGTAGGGGATCAATAACTGCTGGAGGAGTCATGCTGAAACGAATAGCATACTCCAAGAGTCTGTGCTTGTCTGGGATAATAATAATGCAGCTCAGGTCTCCTGTATGGCACTTCCTGTCAAAACTGCATATTTTTAGTTTGGCGGTGAGCCAAGCTCCATTTTTTCCCTCAGCTGATATGAATTGCTTCTATTCTCCGCTCTGCAAACAAAATGAATAAAAAGAGCGCTCCAGTAGAGAGCATGAAGAGAGATACTTATTGTTGAAGTGCATAACCTGCTGACACTGTGCAGCTTTCTGCACGACTGACCCGCTTTTATTCTGGATTATACGTTCAATTTCAAAAGCATGCTTGATTCAGCGCAGCTTCAGTTCATTTTCACATCAGATGTCGTCTCGAGACATTTTACGAAACAGATAGATCCGTTTCAGTTTTGATTTACATCAAATCAATCTAATTGTTTCCAGTAAAGAGGTGCACTGTAAAAAAAAAAATCTGGATATTTAACAGTAATAACAGTAAAATTCTGACAGAAAAAAATCTGTAAACTAAAAAACTATTTAAAACTGTTGATTTGATGCAAGGTTGCCATAGATAAATGAATCAGTGAAAACAACAATTTGTACATTTGTACACTAGTTTTACGGGGGGGTTTATGCTTATTTTAGAAAAAGCTTTTTTTTTTCGATAAGATAAAATATTTTTTTTTTAGTAAAACATTACAGTATGAGACAGATAATCTGTGAAAAAAATTAGCTCCTCCTCATCTTCCCAATGCTCCCACACTGTAAAAGAAGGCTTGTTTTACAGTGAGTACAGTAAGTACAGTAATGTATGGTAAAATACTGGCATA
This sequence comes from Girardinus metallicus, assembly GCA_903067095.1. Classification (NCBI taxonomy): domain Eukaryota; kingdom Metazoa; phylum Chordata; class Actinopteri; order Cyprinodontiformes; family Poeciliidae; genus Girardinus; species Girardinus metallicus. Next base: position 130,178 of record CAEGAE010021900.1, on the reverse strand, counting down.
AATACGGTAAAATGTACATTTATTCTGTAAAATTCTGGCTGTATTTTTTTACAGCCAGAAAAAAATACAATTTTACCAAATTTAGTAAAATTTGGTAAAATTTTACCAAATAAAATTTTTACCAAATTTAGTAAAATTTGGTAAAATTCTGGCAAACACAGCTGCTGGTATTTTACCATAAATTAGTGACACTTTTATTTTTACAGTGCAGTGCTAACTAAAAATAACCAATCAGAGCCAAGAGGACGACATTAATGCTGTCAATTGCTCTCCATGTGGCACTGCTCATTGCCTTTTACCCAACTTGCTCTTGACTTCGTTGCAGTTAGCGTAGCCTGTCATGAATGCTAAAGCTAGTTAGCATAGCCACCGTTAACTGTAGAAACGGTTTTCCTGTAACAGTAAGTTGTTTCTCCTCCACTAGCACATTTAGCAGCAAGTACATGAGCTTGATTGGCATCGCTAAGACCCCCCTCCTGGCTCTGACTGGCTATTTTTGGTACATTTTTTCAGACAGCATTAGTAACTCATGGAGGAGATTGATAATTTCACAGATTATCTGTCTCCTAACAAACTGTCGCAACATGGAGACAGTTTTATATGTAAATATTTTTTTATTAAAGTTACATTCATTATACATTGTTTATATACATTCGGCTTATTTACTTCTCTGGATATATTGTTCTTTCAGCATATAGCCATCTTTAGCGTCTGTATACTTGAATTGATGATTAATTGATCACTAAATTAGTTGCTGATTATTTCAGTAATCGGTTAATCGTGATTATTCTGATTTTCATTTTAGCTCAGACAACTGCAGTGGCAGCTCAGTGATGAATTAGTATAAAGCTTATGGCTAGCGTAACTATACGATACAATATTCCATGTTTTGCGTCCAAAGTCAGTATTCCATATTTCAGCTTGTAGCAAAACAGAAAAATAAATCAGATTTGACTGAATGCTGTTTTGTTTAACTGGCAAACCATAAATCGGAATAAATAAATACATTTTCATTCTGCTTAGTTATTCTCCATAATGACCCTTATTAGGATCTTTAATTAAGCATTCACAGGTGTTAACTTTTGTGTGCACGTTTCTCATTTTCAGTTTTATTTTCCCCCACTAACTGTCAGCCAGAGCTGTTTGAATCCAAAGCCATTGTTGGACCGTTTTCTAATTAGTTAATCAGTTAATTGAAAAAATGTTCAGCTTATTGTGCAACAATGGGAATAGCCGTCGCTGATGGCATTTACTCCTCTAACATTTAGCGATCATTATAAGATTATTGCTGTAAGATGTTCTCCTAATTCAAAGGATTACACTGGAATATTAAGTTCCTGATGGATAACAGTGACAAATCTCCGCTGGAGACTGAATTCAGGAGGATCTGTGGGTTTATTCGCTGTAAAGTGTTCATCCTAAGATCGGTGCTGTGATGTTTTTTTAACCACAGACCAGAGGTTTCCTCTCTGTATCAAAGAACCAGCCTGTTCTCATCAAACAGCCCTCATGACTGTGTTATTACCATCAGTGTGTGTGTGTGTGTGTGTGTGTGTGTGTGTGTGTGGCGGTTCATTTGTTATCAGGGCTGATCAGCAAGTACAACAGCAGCTTTATGGGAGTTGTGTGTGGGTGTGTGTGTGCGCGCGCGCTCATGCTGCATTATTACTAAGATTATTAAATTATGAAACCTTTCCGTGCCGTTGTCATGGCCCCCGGGTGCTTTTGGAAATATGAGCTACTATTTTTGTCCCAAGCCAAACATCCAATCTGAGGGCAGCTCGCAAACAATTCAGGAGTCGTCCTAAAAGCAACCGCGAAGGTTGGAAATGACGCAACGCTGCGTCATTAGAAGGGGAGCCGACAGACTCAGGCTTTTCTGAAACAACGGAAAAGGTTAGCGAGCGTTGATTCATGAAGTTGAAGACGTTGTGTCCTCTGTGTGTCCACCTGCAGGAGAACGACTACCTACAGGAGTGCCTTGACGTGGTGCAGCAAGAGTTCATGATCTTCAACCGGGAGAGGTAAGAGGAAGAAAACGCAGCTCTTTTTTACCGTCTACAATGGCTCTTTGCTGAAAAAAATAGAAGAAACCAGCAAATGTTTTAAACAAAGGCAATTTTTAAATTTTTCCCTTCAATATTTGCGTTGAATTTCCACAAAAATGGAACTAAAAGTACCAATAATATCCTTTCATATACGTTTTTCCTTGCTGGACAATATGGCTGAAAAACATATTATGATATAGACGTTTCGTATCATTCGATATTGATAATTATTGATTTGTGTGTTGTTGTTTTTTTGCTTTAAATATCTGAAATACTGCCAAACAGGGCCATGACCTCTACTATTTTTTTTTACAGTTTTTACTTCACACTGTTATTTTGAAAAGTTGAAAAGTTTTGACTTTTAAAACTCAGAAATTTCCTTGTTTTTCTATAAAATTTCACATTTTCACTCGACAGCATATGTTACAGTAAATTTCCCCCGAAAAACATTTTTCCCACAAATTTTCAACTTTTGAAACTCAGAAATTTAAAAAAAAAAATTCCTAAAATTTCTGAAATTCATCTAAAATTTCCTCATTTTTTTATCTAGCAAATTTTCAGATTTTCAGACTCAAATTTTCTTGTTTTTCTAGAAATTTTCTGAAATTTTTAACCAACAGCCATTGTTAGAAAAAATTAAGAGTAAATTTTCACCTAAAAGTTTTTCTAGGAAAAATAATGTAATTGTAGCAATTTTTATAAAGTGTTCAAATGTTTTTTCCTAAAACTTCTGAAATTAATCTACAATTTTCTGAGTTTTTTCTAGCAAATTTTCAGGTTTTCAAAGTCAGAAACGTCCTTGTTTTTTCTTGCACATTTCTGAGATGAATCTAGACGTTTACTCTTTCTTTTCTTCTATCTACGCCACAGTAGACTCACGTGAATCGTTTTTTTTTTGACACACTCCTATCTGCTAACCAGCATTGATTTAAAACTGCTGCAAAGCTTTCCTGCAGAATATGCAGAGTTAATTATGAGTAAAAGTGGCATAAATTATAGTAAGGTATTCCTCTTTGCAAGGTGCAGGGAAGGATATTGGTTCTGTGCTGCACTCAATTATTGCCTCATTTATTATTGACCAAGTCCTGCCACCGCAGTCCTACTGAACTCCCTCTCTGTGCAAGTGTCTTATTATATCCTATTGCTCTAATTAATGACAATCTACTGGTATTTATAATGAAGCTAGAATTATGCGCAGCAGTGAAGAGCCCTACACGGTCTAATTCAGTCAAGTCCTGTAATTACACTCCACTTTCTGTTTTTTTGCTGCCGCATGCAGAAGAGTGATTAGCACAGGGAGAAACACTGGTACCAGTTATTTATTTTTCTACCTGTGAGGTTGAAAAGGCGCCAGGAGGAGGGCCAGTCGGAGGCCGGGGGCGACGACGCCAGCGCCGACAGGGACGACGAGGCGGAAACTGTGGTCGCCGACGACAACGCGCAGGATCCGGACCCAGAGCTGGAGCCCGACCCGGAGCCGGAGTCCTCCTCCAAACTGAGCATGTGCGGCTCCGTGTGCTCGTCCCCCGGCAGCTGCTAGCCCACACAGCGACGGATCTGTCTGTGCCAATAGATCCCCCCCTTCACCTCTCTCCTCTGTCGCCGAGGAAACGCGCATGGAAGAGGGTGCCAGGGGGGGTGAAATGACCCAAAATGGCTGCCCCGGTGTTCCGTCTCTTTTACTTTCCGTAGCATCTTTCTGGTAAGGCATGAATGAAGCAGATCCCCAGAGACTCTCTGTGCTCATAGAGTAAGCTCTAACTTCTATGCAATGTAACATTATAGCATGAAAAATAAGGTTTTCACTAACTGGGAGGTGTTGATCGTAACCACGGTGACATTCTGAGCGACAGCGACCCACAGCTGCAGTATGTAACTTTTATTTAAGAATAATATGTTTTTTATATATTTGTTAAAACTGTCACCATGTTGTGATGGTGTAATATGAGACGGATAACTTGTGAAAAAATCTATCTCCTCCACCTCTTCCTTGAGCTACTAATCTGAAAAAATGCACAAAAACAACCAATCAGAGCCAGGAGGCGGGTCTTAACGCTGTGAATCAAGCTCATGTACTCGCTGCTAAATGTAAAAATTGTGGAGAAGCAACTTATCTTTACAGGAAAGCCATTTATCAACTTTCACCAGTAGCTAAGCTAACTAGCCTGAGCATTCATTACAGTCTCTGCTAGATGCAGCGCCACACAAGATTACGATTGACAGCACTAAGACCCGCCTCCTGGCTCTGATTGGTTGTTTGTAGTTTGCACCAGAGTTATGATAGTTTTTAGTTGAGTTTTATTTTGTTGTGACCTTTTGTTTGTCTGACTCAGTTAGTCGTAAATAGTGTGTTCGCTAGTTACTATTAGCTAAATATTAGTTTTAGTTTTTTATCAGTTGTAGTTTTTTGTCATAATCTGGTTAATTCAAAAAGGTAAAAGTAATATATTGTGAGTATGTAGACATTGGTTAGGCAATGAATGTTTAACAGAAGATACAATTTACAAAAATATATATAAAATTATTAACTATTGCTGTCGCCATTTTGCAAAAATAACGTAATCTACCGACAGCTGATGTAAACTGCTTGAGAGGACAAAAAAATCCATCAGTTTGAAATTCTAATAAATAGGTTTATAAAGAAGAAAACAAAGTATATTATATCTACAATTTCAGTGTGTTTACAGTAGCTTTACAAATGCATGACGTAGCTCCAGTTAGTTACATTTTTCCTCATTAATTACCGTTTTTATTTATTTTAGTTAACGAAAAATATTTTCTCAATTTCAGTTTTTGTTATTTTGTTACTATTATAACCTTGGTTAGCACTGGGAGAAAGCAGATTTTTTCACAGATTAGCTGTTTCATGTTATACTGTCACGACAGGGTGATGGTTTCAACAAATATGTTAAACGGAAATATATCTTGTAAATGTTACATACCGAAGCTTAAGTTGGGTTGCTTGGTTTGGTTGAGGCTCCTCTGGCTCTTCTCAAAGTCTCTGTGCCAAATCCGATCGGGACGACTCAGAAGCCACTCGGTTTGTTGTCGTCTGTGTTTCCGCTTTGCTCTTCCCTCTCAGCGTCTCGTACGATCATGGTTGGGAGAGAGAACGCCTCCTTTCAGCTCCACGACTATTTATTTTACTATTCAACAGTCCGACATTGGGGCGAATGTTTTCTATCTCCCTTGCCTTAGAATAAATAACCTCAGATTGAAGGAAATTGCCTTAAAACCCTTCACAGGTTGATGGGCACGACTCCAAGATTATTGCTGATACTTTTCCACCTTCGCATTGTGTTAAAAAGCATCTAAATGCTCCAGCGAAGCAAAATGGCTGCTCATTTTTCTGAAAATATACAGAAGCAGTTAGGGTGTATTTAGTTTTCCACATACAACTCTTACTTTTTGGTCTTTGGCCCTTTTTTATGACTTCACATGAGATTAAAATATGTGGGGCCTGGTAAAGACGAGATAATACATATTATGTCCTGATCCCTAAAATTAAAAGTGGGTGTTCTCTCTTTTTTACCATGATTATGTGTTTAAAGCAAAAAACACAAAATCTTACCAAGTATTTTTTTTTGTCTAGTTTCTTGTGAAAATATCTTAGTTTTGTGTTATTCCAAGTAAACTAACTTTTAGTAAGCTATAGGAGCTTGTTTTTAAAAAAAAATATTAACATTCATATTATGAAAAAGTACTAGTTCAACTGACAGATTACTTCAGTAGCTGTTTCCATTGACCATATTAATTTGACACTTTGAAAAATAAATTTCCTAAATGAAACACACCATTTTCGGACTTGTAAACTTATTTACATGTCATTTTAATTGTGTTTCTTCTTTAACAGAAACATTAAATTGTGAAATTGTAGGTCTTTGTGAGATTAGTGGAATATTGACAAAGTTTTGCAGACATTCATAATGTAAATGCAGTATAACAAGTAACTAGGTGACGGGCTGGGCTTGGCCGGCGTTGCTAGGTGACGGGCTGGTCGTGACGGGCTGGTCTTGGCTGGCGTTGCTAGGTGACGGGCTGGGTTTGGCTGGCGTTGCTAGGTAACAGTGCAAGTAGAATTTGCACTTTTTCATCAACATTAAGAAATAATTTCCTTAAAATAAGCTCCTAAATTTTGCTGAAAAGTTACTTGTCAGATAGTTTTGTCTTAGTCGAAGTGCACTTAGATATTTGAACTAGAAACTAGACCAAAAATATTGTAATGTTTGGTGTTTTTACAGTGCTAAGTTGCCCGAATTCGGGGCTAAAGTGTTCGATTTCTGGTTGCAGCAGCTTCCTGAGTCACAGTTTCCAGTAAGTGTTGGTTGGTTTCATGTTCTTAAACCTGTTTAAAGTTGTGCCTGTCTATGATAATCAGTATCTGTTAACCTTCTTGCACCCACAGATGCATTATAAGATATTAGTCTGGTTTTTCCCCTCTAAGTGTGAACCAAGTTCGTTTGAAGCCTTTTTTTTTAAGATATTAAGGTAACTTAATTCATGGGAAATCAGTACTAATGACTGGGAAAAGGCCAGAATAAGCTCTAAGGATAGATTACAGCATTGTCAGCCTTTAAGAATCTATTTCAAAGCTGCTTTACTAGACATCATCCTATTAAGTGCTCAGTTAGGACAAAGATCATCTCCCCGTAGGGCTTAGTTTGGGTCCTAAACGTGTAGCTGTTGGTTCTTCGGACTGTATAGATGAGCTCTCACAGCGATGCTCGCACATTTAAGGTGGTCGTGTAGCAAAAGACTACCTTAAATTAACCCCCCCACTCCCCACCCCGGACCTGATAATGAATACAAAGCAGTGTAAATAGCATGTAGTGTAGGTAATTAAACTCTCCACAGTTCTATGTGGGACTGCTAACTCTACGTGTAAACTGAGGGAAGAGCTTGGTGAAGCCCCGCCCCCTCCTAGCGCTTCACTCCGCTCTTCTCTCCAAGTGTGCAGGCACAACTTGTAGGCAAAATATGCCAAAGCTTTTCTACCATTTGCATAACCATTTCTAAGGAACTTTAAATGTCTTAATGTATGTTGTATTTTCTTTTTTGTAGAACCCGAGGTTTGCTCTGTTTAATAGTGAAGATTGTCACTGTTCATAGGACAGTAATGTGGTTATTTCAGGTGGAGTGGTGTCTTGAATTTCTGGTGAAACAACTTGCAATTTTTGGTGTCTTAGGAATAGAAAAGAAGATTGATACCATTTTTATGTCTGTGTGGAAAACTCTTACACTGCAAAAACTAAATCTTACCAAGTATTTTTGGTTTAGTCTCGAGTGGAAACATCTTAGCACACTTGAAATTAGACAAAACCAACTTACAAGTAACTTTTCAGCAACTCAAAATTATTGTTTGGAGTCAATAATTTGTTGAAAAATACTAGTTCCATTGGCAGATTATTTTATTTATTAAAAGGGAAAAATGTCTTGTTATAAATGAAATAATTTTCCAATAGAACTGGAACTTTTTCATCAAAATTAAGGAATTATTGGCTTAAAACAACTTCTCATATCTTGCTGAAAGGCTACTTGTAAGTTAGTTTAGTCTTATTTAAGATATTTCCACAAAAAAATTGACCAAAAATATTAAATCAGATTAAATCAGTCAACCTGATCAACATGTATTAGTTAAGGTGTTTTTTTCTGTATTAAAATTAGTTTATTTCACAAAACTGCAATGGAAAGACTTTTTTCACATCCCAACCAGATATTACTACTGGCAAAAAAACATTAGCAAGACGACAGGGGAGGACGATGGCGCAGCATGTTTATTAATGACTTATCACATGAACAAACTTATTCACATGTAATTTTAATTGTTTCTTATTTAATAGAAATGCAGCAATTGAAAATTTGCGTCTATTTGGCATTAGTGGAATATTGACAAAGTTTTGCGAACATTTGTAGTGAAATGCAGTTAGTATCTCATAGTCAATCTCACAAAAAGTAGCATTTCTTCCTCGGTAGTTTGACATATATTTCTTTTGTACATTTCTGGTGTTAAATTTCATTCATAATGGTCTCAGAAAATCTTAAATTTAAGTTGGTGAAACCCTGTTTCATCCTTTTCATCACGCTGCCTTTTAAAGATGGACCCTCAGCATCTCCAGCTGTAGAGTCGATGCACAGACATGAGACTGGTGTGAATCTTCTCAAATCATTCCCAGAATGGGGCAAATATCTCCCAAAATCTGTAATTACTCCCTTTATCCCCACATGTCAACTAGATTTAGGAGCTTTGTTAAAGGGATATAAGAAGGCATCCTTAAAGTCTGCCTATGATGAAGCCTGTTTTTTTATTTAATTTTTTTGCTGTGTTTTGTTTAGTTTTTGCATGTATCTTTACAACATAAGCCTGATTTAGCCAAAGCCTGGAGCTTGAGCCTGACCGGCTGATCTTATGCATGCGGAAGCTTTTCCTCATACCTCGCCGCTCACCTCATTACTGACTGAGTGTAGCTGGATTGCGAGGCACTGAGTTTTGTGAACACATGCGTTGTATAAAAACGATATAATCCCGGTGTTACGTGGACAGCATGTTACCTTAGATGATATGGAGTACCTCTCGGCATCCTCTTGGTGGCCTTTGTTTTTGTTGTTCAGGGATGCAGCTAGGGCTGGGCGATGACTTGATTTTATCCAATTTTTGGTTTTTGAAGATTTAGTTTTTGGGAAATCTGAATTTTTTTTTTTTTCTCTCCAAAGTTCAGAGTGATGTCAGCACGCCCAAGGCGGCCATCTTGTTTGACAAACAAGATGAATTCAGTTCATCTCTACAAGAAGTAAAACTCAAGCTAAGATTTAGATTTTTTAAAATGAAAATAAAGTCAAAATATATCAAGAATAAAGTCAAAATAATACGAGAATACTACATAAGCATATAATATATGAGCTGTAATATTAGGAAAATGAAGTATAAATTTATGAGAACACAAAAAATGTTATGAAGTGAACTATACAAGATTTTTTCTCATTAAAACGACTCTTTCCTCATAGTTTGAATTTGTTCTTCAGTAAAAATGCATCTTTATTTTGCTCAATTATAACTTTATTCTTGTCTTTATATAGAAATGCTCCTAGCCCGCCCCTAATACTCTATTGTACCACTTACAAAAGGGATAATTAAAATAAAAGCCACTTTTTGAAAAAGGTTTCTGTCATTTGTAAACCTTAGTGTTAATTTTTTGTACCTAAAATTAAGGCCTTAAAATGTCTTGAATTCATTAAAATACATGTAAGTGGGTCTTAAAAACATTGATTGCAGATCTTTAATTTTGTCCGGGCTGGACTATTTAATGTCGTATTTTCTAAGAAGTGTTTTATTTTTTTCTCAGGGGGTTTATGTTAACCAAAAGTTTGATTAAGGCACAGACATCTTTACTGCGACACAAAGCAGTTGAGGCTACTGCTAGCTAGCTGTTAATATATCCTTGCCAGCTAGCTACCTAGCTTTACTGCGTCCAGCATGGCGATTGGCAGTACTATGTTTGATGTCATCTCTTACTCACTTCTGTGGCCAACCTGTAAGATGTTTCGTGCATTAAAACGATTTAAGAAACAGTAAACTCAAGTAAAATTCTGATGACATCTCATAGTCAGCTAGTCAAGGAGTTCCATTTCTTCCTCAATAGTTTCCATTTTTACTAATATGTACATAAAATATGTACTTTTTGTTGTACATTTCTGTATAATTTTAATTCCTAATGATCTTTTAAAGTCTTAAATTTAAAGACACCCTATTGTAGTTTCTTTTTTAAGAAAGAAAACTCGAATCTGGTATGAAATAAATCTGACATTTTATTTCTAAGCCAAATTGCCCAGGCCTAGATGCATGTGAGCGACACAATGTCCGCCGTTGTGTGCGTGCGTGATGATCTGTTTTATTTATGCAGCAATTAAATGAATATCTAGAATTACTCTCTGATCTATATGAAGAATTTGCTGCTTTTTTTTTTATAGTGATTCATGAAAAGTTCTGGTTTGTGGAGCAGAAGGTTCTCAGACTTTGTTCCATCAGATTCAACGGAGGTGTCGATGTAATCATCTGTTAATCATTTGTAAATGAACTTATTCTGATATTTGCGTAACATTTCTAACTGGTCGTGTGTTTCTTTGTCTATGTTCTGGCTGCCGTTTAGCAGCAAGTCTCTTAACTCAAACATTTTTCTGTGATGTTGTCAAGACATCCTGGTCTGTGCTTCGTCTTTGCCCTGTGGATTCAGTCTGAAACTCGGTGGAAGACCCATACCACTCGTCCCCTCACGTAATGTTCTCGTACTTCAGGATTTCTACTGTCAATTGGGTGGAAAAAAGAAAACAAAGTCTTGTTCCTGTACCAACTAAAAACTGCTCTGTGTTCAAAAACATGATGCTGCTTTGATTGCTTTGATAAAGAAATAAATCTTCCAATGATTCAGTGTCTGTGTGCCACTTTTTCTGGATTTATTTGGAGCGGGTGAGACTCTTCCTCTCTAAATAGCCATGTACACACATGCTTTGCCAAAAACGACTGCAGGAAGACGAATCTAGGACTGAGTCGGAGACTTGGGGGGGAAAGATGAGGCTGTCTCAGGATTACAGAGTAAATAATGCAGAGAATGTTGCTTATCTTCTGCAAAACACAGTCCTTTCTCTAAAGATCCTCAGTCATACACAGTGGATATCATTTTTCCACCTTTATTGTGACATATTGTGAGGAAAAGCACAGATTAAAAAATAACCTGGTTGCATAATGAGTGTGCGCGCCATTAAGCTATTGCTAATTTTTTATTCAATTCCACCTGCTGTCAGTTAATCTGATTAACCTGAAATAAACTTCAGCTGTTCCAGAAGGATTTTCTGGCATTTAATTCGTTTGGCTAAAATCACAGTATGCAGAGAGATTAACAAAATGCATCAGTCAAATTTATATGCCATCGTATGGTGAAGACAGTCAGTTATGATTAAAGAAAGTATGGAAGAAGAAGAATATTAGACAAATTCTCAAAAATTGATGAAAAGATGAGGCCTAACAGCAACTTAAAAAAAAAAAGAATTGGTTAATTTAATACATGTAACCAAAGAAAGTTTGCCAAACTTACTTCATTTAAATTTGTTTAATTTGACAACTTAATAAACTTAATATTTTACTTGGATAAACTTGGCATGATTACTTGACAAATTAAATTAATTTTTTTAAGCTGAACCAGGCCCCACTTTGAACAGCCAACGGTGTTCAAAGTGAGGTCCGGGGGTCATTTGTGGCCCCCGGAGTGATTTTGTGTGGCCTGTCGCTGACCACAATTAAATACATTTGGTCAAAACTATAACTTTTAAATCAAAATCTACTTATAAAAATTCAACACAAAATTGCCATATTTTTCCATCTTGTTTCCTGCTGTTGTCATGGTAACAAGGACCACATTGACCTACACAATGAAGAACACCTTAGTGCACAAAATGTCTGCTCTTAATTGCTGAATTAAAGGACAGCTAGTGTTTTCAAATGAATTCTGATCTTAATCCCGTCTTTATTGCTGAGAATAGATCCTTTTTTTTTTTTAGCTTTTTTTAGTTGAGCCCAAAATAATACTTTTGTTTCCATTTAACAAAGAAATGTTTTGGATATGCTAATATGTTTTCACAATCTGATAGACTTAAAAGATTTCTGCAAGGTAGAGAGAGCGACTATTTCCAAGTCAAGATTTGGGATCCTGACCGAATCCTATCAAATATCACTGAATGCTGAAATTTAATTAAAATATATTAATTCAAGGTTCTGTACACCTTGGCAATCGGCTTATTGCAACTTTCTACGTTTTCCATCTTAATCTTTTTAGTTAAATTGCATAAGATCTGTTTTAGTTTTACATTAAAGGTGATTTTTGTTTAAAAGAGATATTTAAGTTTTTATGTCACAAAAATGTTGTTCACTCACTTTCTGTCCAGGTTGTCTGAAGGTTGTTACCCAGCTGATCATTATGAGGAAAAGCAGATATTTTCCTACTGAGACATTTCACAGCAATTTGACTCATTACCACAAAATTAAAGAAATGAACCAGCATTTTAATAAACAGCTGCATCTACACTACAAAAACAAAAGTGTACCAAGTATTTTTGTCAAGTTTCTGAAGGTCAGTCAATCAGGTTTATTTCCGTAACACATTTCATGAACATGGCAGTTCAAAGTGCATGAAAAATCAACAAAAAAATAAAAATAAACGCATCATGTGGAAATCATCAGTTGTGAAAACTAAAACAGTTATTAAATTTTGTCAAATGCTGTCGTTGAAATCATCAATACACATCATATATGTTGGTTAATGTTATCCAAAAGCACCTCAGATGGATTTTACATTTAAAGGAACTCAGTGTTTCAGCTGTTTTGCAGTTTTATGGAAGTTCTAGATTTAAGGTGCGTAGAAGCTGAATGCTGCTTCTCTATGTTTGTTTCTGGAGCAAACGTTCTTGAAATTAGAAAAAGCTAACTTAACAGTTGCTTTTCAGCAAGATGTATTTGTTTTTTTTTAGGTCAATAAATCTTGAAAATAGATTTCAAAATGTATTCGCAGATTTTTTTTTTCACAGATAACATTTTTCCTACTTTTAGTGAACAAAATCTGTCGGTGGATCTAGTACTTTTTTGTCTATGTTGAATTAAAACAATCTCCTATATCTTGCTGAAAAGTTACTTTGAAGTTACTTTTGTGATATCAAGTGTACTGAGATATTTGCACCAGGAGCTAGACAAAAATTCTTGGCAATATTTTGTGTTTTTGCAGTGCGTATTCCTTTTTTCTCGATTAAGCATAAAGACTTGAAACTTTTGCGCAGAATTGTCTATGTAGAGACTTCGTGTCATAGTGACGTGGGGTTTTTATTCTCCATTCACGACTGGCGCCTTTGGGCTGGGTCCTCCAGGATGTCCACAACTGTCTTTCCAGATGTGTCCAGCAGGGGGCGCCACTGCGGCGCTTCGATAGCCTCCATTAGAGCAGCCAGCTCCCCCTCCAACTTTATGACTGTGTTCTCCACCCTCTGCGGGAAACAGAAGGCATATCTTATGTGAGTGTGGCTGACAAGTGAATAATACATTATTATGTTCTATTATAGATAATTGAAAAGTCACTCATGAATAATGCAAACAGACCTAAAAAAGGGAGAGCATTGTTATTTGTCTGTTTTCACAGAGAGAAGGTGGTGAGTCAGCTTTCTAGATAGACTGAAAACTGGTGTAACCAAGAAGATATGTTGGATTCCACTACTGTTGGCTAAAGGTGATGTTATTTTAGGGTGTAGCACCTTCTCCACCGCGTCCAGCCGGTTGTGAAGATTGGTGTGTTCCCGACAGATGCTTGACTGCGCCGCCCGAGGTCGCCGGTCGGACTCCAGTCCTGCAAACGAAACAGAAACATTCTTGAGACGTTAACAAAGAGCTGCGAATAAAAGAAAACCTGCAACTGGTTTCGCATTAACGAAAAATCATTGTGGATTTTCGTTAATGCGAGTTAAGTGGTTGCTTAGGTCCCCCACACCACCAGGGGGACCCCAAGAGCACCAGGCTACATATTAAAACATAAATACATACTCAAAATTATATGAAATAATACAAACTAAATAATATTGCACGTGGAGAAACAATTTATTACTTTTATACACAAATAATGGTTATATCATCCTGTTGATTTCTGCTGCCTTTGTTGGGGGAATTTACTATTAAACCTGTCAACTTGTTTACCATAAAGTTTGTGTTTATCAGCTGGTGTTCCTTTTGAACAGCTAAATAATGACACTTAAATTCACTACAAAAACGTAAAATCTTACACAGTAATTTTGTTTCTAGTGCAAATATCTCACTACGCTTGAAGTAAGACAAAACTAACTTGCAAATAACTTTTCAACAAGACACAGAAGCTTTATTTAGGGTCTATAATTCCGGAATATTTATGAAAAAGTTTTAGTTTCAGTGGCAGATTATTTCACGTGAACCATGTAGAAAATGTCATGTTGTAAATGAAAAGATCTGTCGATGGAACAAATATTTTTTCATCAATGTTAAGGAATTATTCATCTAAAACAAGCTCCTATTGACCTTTAGCACGTGACGTCACGATGCCCAGAACTGCGCCATGACGGACGCCGAAACAACCAGTGTTTCCTTTAAAACCTGTATGAAAACATCTGTAACCTAATATCGCTTTTATTTAGTTGGTTTCACTTTAAAAATGGTCACAGGATGCTGCGCGGTGGGCTGCACGAACAGACACCAAACTTGTTTTATTTTCTAGCTTTTAATGAGGCAGTGATGGATACCAGCTGTCAGTCATAACGACTGTCCCTCGGTGTAATGGCGGATTCGCAGCGAACTTTTTACAAGGTAAGAAGATTAACGTTCATATACTTTATAAGTACATATGATTGGAAAAATATCAAATATCGCATTATGGAGAAGGTAGGAGTCTAACCATTAGTAACCATGGAGACAATGCTGCCCCGTCATGTAGCCTAGCATGTATGGGAAAAAACTGGTTAGCATCTCGTCTTTTGTACGTTTTTAAACCTGCTCCGGTGTAAAGAGCAAATTCTGCTAATGTCATAATGATATAAATCATGTGGTTTGAATTCAGACAAAGTCGATAATTTGATAAACACGTCAGGAGGGAGGAGATATGGGTCGGTTTCTAAGCTAGCTGCTTCCAACTCCTGTAAAGTTGTTGAGCCCAACCAGACGTGTTGCCTTCACGGACAAATTAGTTTCACTTGAGCAAGTAGAAACCATGAATAAACTGTCAAAAACAATTTCAGTCGCTCTGTTCACTTCCATCATGGTGCCTCGAATGATTAAGTGATGCAGTTGCAAAGGGTCAATATCTTGGTGAAAAGTTACTTGCAAGTTAGTTTTTCTTATTTCAATCGTACGAAGACATTTGCACCAGAAACCAGCCCAAAACTACTTGGCAAGGTTTTGAGTTTTTGCAGTGTGTCCTCAAATCCTCGTCTTGAACTTCTTTCAGCCTCTGCGGTGTGAAGTGTGATCTCGCTCCTGCATTGTTCCAGCCGTTTCCTCCTCTCTGCTCTGCTCCCAATTATCCGGTTCTCTTTGCATTTCATTCACAGGAAACCGCTTCTGTTTTCCAACATCTTCGGCTGACATGTGAAACCGCATGTGAACTTTTTAAACATCTGAACTTCAGATTGTTTCACCTTCTACCGCAGGGTGCTGAGCGTTGTCGATACCAGGATGGGTTTTCACAGACGGGCTGCTGTTTTAAGCCTTTTACTTGTTAACCCAGTGAAAGGCCTTTTTGTGTAGCTTAAAGCCGACTTTTTCACAACAAGTCAAGATAATGCTGCCTGTTGAAGCAAAGCCGATAATATCGTGATGCTACAGTGACATTTCCTGTAGTTTAGGGCATAATTCAGATGCATTTTAAGGCTCTTCCTGAAAGTAAGCTGCCCTTTTTTAGCCTAAATGTGGCTGAAACCAGGTTACTCTAAATAATAAGGATGTTATTTTGCTACATCACACAGATACCAGCAACCAGACCTGTTACAACCTTTCTTGAACATAAAATAGGTTAAACTCTCTCCTTGTTGGCTGCTTTAATGCTTTCATGTGTAATTTAATTAAAAAGAAAACCCAGAGAATGACTCTTCTTTCTTTTTTTTAATTTATTATTCAACAGCAGTTAAAGTCGGGAGATCTGTTTGTCATGGATACAAACGAACTTCTTTTAGGGACAGAAGTGTCGTGTTTTATGACTTTAACTGTTCTAGAAGAATTAAACAGCTGTAAAAAATTGCACTGGTGGTAAGATTATTCTGTATCACACTTGTAGTTGGATAAAATCCTACAGCTTGCCAGGACTAAGGACAAAGACTCATGTTTCTAAGGCTGTTTTCACACCTCGTAGTCTGGTAGATTTGGTTCGATTGGGGAGTAAAATTGCAACATTTGTTACATTTTCACCTGGTGAAGTAACCAAAACCTTCGAAACATCTGTTCCCCTCCTCGCCTGTGGTGGCGCTGCAACAAGAACTACTGAAGGAAACGACAGTTTCCTTCAGTAGTTCTCAGTACACTGAGCGCAACTTCCTTCTTCATGAAATGTAAATAAAGATGGAGTAGTGTCAGATTTTGGCGGATTCCTCTCTGCTAGCGATAGATTCAAGCATTTGTTTTTGATTTTATTTACCCAGAAGGCCCTTTGTTGTAGTCCTGCTTTTGGATCGATCTCTTGTCCGCTGCAGAGTTCACTTCAACTGAAACGAGACTGAGATTTGTAGGCGGACCAGAGTTCGCTTTTTTGGTTCGATTCCCCGTTCACATCTCCCCAAACAAATCGGACTTTCTCGGCAAACAAACTAGAGTTAAATTAAAGCGGAATAAGCAGGACTGTTTCTATTCTGTTCTGTTATTATGACTTTATTGTTGAAATATTTCGACTTTATTCTCGTAACATGTTTTTCCTCATGATTTTGTTGTATCTTGTAATATTTTATATTTTATTTGTACTTAGTAAAACTGTTGTATGTTGAGCTGCTGAAAGTTTGATCTAAGCTGGAATATGTCTATTTTATGAAAGTGGACAGCATTATCTAGTTTGTGATTGGACTGAGTGTTTCATTCAGCATTGAGAGACATCTTTTTGACCGACTCCGCTTCGCTGTGGTCTCAAAGTAATTTGGGAATTACATCATTGTTGAGCCAAAGTGTTTGTACTGAAACTGTTCTCATTCAATCAGATAAAGCTTCCTCTGTTTACTCCTTGCAGCTGGGTTTCCTTTGGTTGTTTTTTTGACATTGAGATTCAGATAGATTTTCAGTTTTAAACTTCAGTGATGTCATTTGTTCCATGATCTCAGACCTCCTAGTTGCTCTTTGGAGACATGTATTGGAAAACCTCCAGAGTGTAGACACAGTTGTTGTTCTTCACAGCTGCCTTGATTTTAGTTATACGGATAAGTGATCTAGTCCATCAAAACTCACTTCTGCCTTTATTTCACAATAACTTCCTTTGGAAACATTTTCCAGACTCTATGATGTTGGTCGGCGGGACGCCAGGTTTACTACATGCAGGATGGAGACCAATGCACTGAAAAAACCCAAATATTACAGACTATTTTTGGTCTAGTTTCTAGTGCAAATATCTTGGAACACTTGAAATAAAACAAAACTAACTTGAAAGTAACTTTTCAGCAAGATATGGGATCTTGTTTTAAGTCAGTAATTTCTTAATATTAGTGAAAAAGTACTAGTTATAAATGAAATAATCCACCAGTAGAATAAGACATTTATCTGATGATATGGAAAAAATGTCTTGTTCTACTGGTAGATTATTTCATTTATAACTAGTACTTTTTAGTAATTTTAAGATATTATTGACTTACAAGGGACAAAATTCAAATTCTGCCACTTTTTTTTTTTTCCACTTCCATTTGGATCTCAACTGTTTCTAAAAACAATACAAGTGCTTAAAAAAAAACCCCAAAAACCCCCAGATGTTTTCTGGCAGTAAGTTAATGTTTTTTTTGTGTCTGGAAAATTAGTCTTTTCAAAAAGCTCCCGAATCGCCACCTCTGCGATATCCTGTTGCTTGGCAACCCCAGCAGAGTTCCACCTGTTACCCGGCAACCAGAGCTGAGTTCCAGCACATTTGTTCAGCTGGTTTTACAGTTGTATGTGCTGTAAAATAAAGTGTTAGTTATTGCCTTGCCATCCAGAAACCACTTGCTGCAATATTTTTAGTTGTACAGGAGGCCCTTCGAGTGCTTTTCAAAGGTGTATAATTGTATAGTTTCGCATCTGTTTGCAGCCACTTTCATGAGTATAAATGTTGAGTTAGGAGGTTGTTGCCAGCAGCAGCTTATTTGGATTTAAAGTGATAGGAGGCCCTAAAACAGCTCATTCTTAAAGGATCAGGCAAAAATCTTATCTAAAAATGATTTTGCCCCAAAAATGTAATGAACATGTTTTGTATTGACCTATCCCAACATGTTTAAGGAAGCATAATAGATCACCTTCAAAACAAATTCCCAAAACTTGCTGAAAAGTTACTTGGAAACAAGTTTTGTCTTAATTCAAGAGTACAGATATATTAGTGCTGGAATATAGACTGAAAGTACTTGGAACGATTTAGTGTTTTTGCAGTGTAAACAGCAGGATGGACTGTCTGTGAGCGTGGACACACAGCAGCCGTCTGCCCTAACCTGTGCTCCACAGCAGGAGGTTTTGTTGAACTCGCTCAGGCGTGTGATAACTTGGCATCCCATGTTTCCTCCTTTCATTCAAAGGTAACAGATTAATCATGAAAGACGGTAAAAACAGCTGGACGTAAACGCGTCCCTGCGTTATTTCCTGTGCAGTTCGCGAGAGCCGCGGCGCTATGCTGGTTTTCCAATCAGGAAGGAGATAAATAAAATGAAGAGGTTCTTAAATCCATCCAAACCACAGCTGTGCCCCCATCTGAGAGCCAGAGCCAGCGCAGAGTTTCCAGCCGAGAGCTTCATGATGAATGCCTCATACCAGGACTGTGTGTACCATAAAACTGCATGTGGGGAGAAAGTGGCGCATCGAGAAGGAAGCTACATGTGGCTCAGTTGGGAGGAGTTTTGCCTTCTTCCAGCTTATGCAAGCATTTTTTTCCTTTTCCTTACACAAAAAACTGTGTCAGCAGAATGGAGAAAACATCACACCAAAACACTTCAAGAGTTTCTTACACTGCAAAAACACAAAAGTTTACCAAGTATTTTTTGTCTGGTTTCTAGTGCAAATATGTTACTTCACAAAACTTTCTTAGAAGAAGCTTTTTGTTAAGATACAGAATCTTGTTTTAAGTCAATAATTCTTGCATACTGATGAAAAAGAATCACCCTGCAGCAGGACAATGACTACAAACGCAACCAAATCTTAAGTGCTTCAGATAGAAGTGTATTCGTGTGTTAAAACGGCCCAGTCAAAGTCCAACTGAGAAAACAAATGCTTTCCATTCAATCTGTCTGAATTTGTGAGGAATAAGCAAATATTTCAGTCAAAACTGGTAGAGACAAACTCCAAAAGATGTGCTGCTGGATTTAAAGTAAAATGTGCACTGACTCAGTGGGGCTTAATACAAATTACACACCACACTTTTCAGATATTTGTGTGAAAAACAATCTTTCTTCTTCCAAATTACAGAACTGTATAATTTATGACGGGCCTTTCTCACAAAACCACAATAAAAAAACCTTAAAAGTTTATGGTGGTCAAAGAAGATTTTGAAAGATTTTGCATTTTAGCAATATGACAAAATAATTGGCTACGTTAAAAACAACAGTTTATGATCAGGGGTAATAAAACACTAGTGTAGGTTTGCTGCAGGCAGTTGTACTTTTTCAGGCTGAAACTAAAACTCCAGCAGCTGGAAGCCGTTCAGCTGCTGTCGGCATTCACGGTTTTCCTGTTTTCAACGTGATGTCAGCTTGAAATGATGTGGTTTTTGACCAGTTTGACTCATGATTTAGTGGGATTTATCAATAGCAAGTTAAAAATACAGTTAATGAGATAAAAAAAAAAATTCTGTGTTAGTATTATTTGGTTGTTTAGCTTTAGCAGGGTTACCTGATTGTAATTCTCTTGGAGATTTGTCTTCGTTTCTGTGAATTTCCATTAGATATCAGTGAAAAACAAAAGGGTTTGTTGAAGTATTTGTTATAAACTTGCTGCCAGTGAATCAGAAGAAGTGAAGCAACAACTGCAGCTAAATCAGAAACAGATGTGCTGGCAAAACTCAGATTCCTGTGTCTGGATTCAGATTCAGGCTGGATCTGAATCCACAGAAATCTGTGGAGAATCTGTGTTTCCCCCCTGCATGTTGCTCCCGTCCTTTACCTGCTGCTGCGTAGCCAATCAGGAGAAGCAGGAGTCCAGCAGATGAGCAGGAGGGACGGGTCATGGTGTGGAGGCAAACCTGGATGCAGCTGCTGATTAAAAACTGAAGAGTGTGTGAACAAAAATAAATAGAAGGAACTAAGCTTGCAGATTTAAAAAAAAGAAAAATCCATAAGCAGAATTTTCAGAAGCACTAAGTAACTTCCAGTACGCGCTCACAAATCCTTTCCTGCTGTACTCTGTTGCTCCCAGTTTGCTAATGAAAACATTAAATGCAGAACAAAAAGCCTGAGTCTGTGGGAAGGGGTTGGTGGGACGTTCAGGGGAGGGGACTCAGTCTTAGTTCAGCTGCAAACTGACTGCAGGAAATCTGGATTATCTTCATTATCCCGTTTCTGTTTTTTCCTTATGATATTCATGCAAATGATCTTTACCTAAAGGAAAACATGACATGATTAGGTTTCTCTTTGTAGCCTCCAGACTGAAAAATATGTCAAACATCAGACTCAGATTTAACTTTCAGGTCATGCAACGTCTGTTTAAAGAAGTTTGATTCTATCTCCCCCTAAATACTTTGAATAACGTTAGTAACAGCCACACAAAGTGTTAAAGAGACAGTTGTATGTAAAATCGACTCTTTTACATATAACATTATGATGTTATGTATGTTATAAATACGTCTGGTTCACATTCTCCCGTTTGGGGTACTGGCAGTAGAACCGGGCCTCCGCCAGGTGCTTCCTGGTGATGAGATTTTGGGGTTGTCTTCCTTAGTGGTGATCTCGTTCTTGAAAATAAGGTAGTCATCGTTTACCTGCAGAGGGAGTGCTTTGGTTAAAACGGGTAACTCATTGGGAGAAAACGAGTGGGTCGTATCAAACGACCTGTTTTCACCTCGATCTCCGTACCGCATTTGTTGAGGGGAATGATGGCGACGATGTGAGTTCGGTTGGAGTGCTCGCCAAGACTGCAGATTTCGTTGCTGGAGTCAATAAGGCAAAGATCGTCCGCCTTGAGTCGAAAGAAGGAAACATTTTCAACCTCAACCTTCATTGTGGATTCAGTGCAGGTCACTGTGACTTCTGCTGGAAAAGGTATTGAGATATGAGATAAAAGATGTTTCTGTGTTAGCATTATTGGGTTGAGTGTACTTTTGTTGCTTACACGTTTTTCTCCTCAAAATTTGTCTTTGTTTTTGTAAATCTTCATTACATTTCAGCAACAAACCAAAGGGTTTGGTGAAATATTTGTTAGAAACTTTGCTGCCAGTGACTCTGAAGAAGTGAAGCAACAACTACGGATATATTAAATGCAGATGTGCTGGAAAAACACAGATTCACCTGTCTGGATTCGGATTCAGGCTCGGTTTGCTTCATATGTGCAGAATCTGTTTCCCACTGCATGCTACTACCATCCACATCCTTTACCTGCTGCGGCGTAGCCAGTCAGGAGAAGCAGGAGTCCGACAGATCAGCAGGATGGACTGATGATGGTGTGACCTGGATGCAGCTGGTGATTAAAAACTGGAGAGTGTGTGAACAAAATGAACAGACAAAGCGCAGATATTTTTTTAATTCAGAAGCACTGAGTGATTTGTAGTAAGGGTTCACTTACTTTATCCGTAATCCTTCCCTGCTCGACTCTGTTGTTCCCAGTTTCCTAACAAAACTTTTAAATTCAGAACAAAATGTCTGTTATGTGGAAGGAGTGGGATGTTCAGGGGAGGTATTCAGTTTTCAGATGAGCTGGGAACTGGCTGCTATGCAGGAAACCTGGATTATATTTACTAACCAGTGTCTGTTCTTCATTATGATATTCATGCAAATCACCTTTAACCAAAGAAAAAGACGACACGATGGGGTTTCTCTTGGTAGCTTCCAGACTGAAAAATATGTCAAACATCAGATAAAGACTTTCAGGTCATACAGTATCACAAACGTTAAATGTTTTATCTGAATCTTTTTTTTTTTTCCCCAGAGTTTGATTCTGTCTCACCTAAATAACATAAATAACATGAACAATAGTACCACAAATTAAGAGGCGGAAATATGTAAAATTCCATTTTTTGAGCTACACATCATAATATGTTATTCCCTCATCAAAACATACCTGGAGTGTTGCCTTGATTCTTTCATGAATGTTTGAGAAATCTTTTATTCTCCGTGGCAACCATTCAGCTGTGTAAAACACCTGGGTGGGACTTAGCTCCGCCTTCGAGGCGCAGCTCCACCTCTGTGGTTTCCAAATGTTTCCAAGCAGCTCTTTCCTGTGGCTTCTCTACTCCTTCAGATTAGCTAGCAGCAATTAGGAAACATCTGGCTGAAATGCACATCAGCTGAGCTCATTATGTGAGCTACTTGTATTTGAAACACTGGGAAAAACGTAGTAAAAAAGTCAATAAAGGAGCAATGTTGTATTGACATCCTGAAGTCGGAATTTCAGAAAGGGACCTAGGCCCAATTTCAAAGCGTTAAATTACAAAATAATTTTGTTTTAAGTTAAATTTGATATGCAACTCTGGACAAAATTAAGTACCCACTGCACTGAGCCCCATTGAAAACCTCATGGTTATTCCACCAAATATTGATTTCTGAACTCTTTCTGAGTTAAAACATTGGTATTGTTGTTTCTAAATCAAAATGAAATTGTTTTCTTTGCATTATTTGAGATCTGAAGGCTGTAAATATCATTTTATACCAATTGAAGATAACAGTTTCTTGATTGTGCTATAAAATGACACCATGTCGGTGAAAAATACCTAATACTGCCTTCAATACTGAAGTAGAAGTAGTAGTTCCATCGATAGATTATTTCTCTTATAAAATGTTGTAGGTGAAATAATCTGTCAGTGGAAGCAGTACGTTTTCTTCACTGCTAAGGAATTATTAATGTAAAAAAAAAAGCTCTTATATCTGCCTGAAAAGTTACTTGTAAGTTAGTTTTGTCTTAAGATATTTGACTGGAATAGACCAAAATGCTTGGTAAGATTTGGTGTTTTTGCAGTGCACGTCTTGGAAACACAGCGCTTGAAATAAATCAGTTCTGTCTTACACCGACTTGCATCACTAGACTGCAGTGCATCAAATATTTCTCATTTCAAACCAGAACAACTTTCTAATTATTCTCAATTTAATATTTGAAATGCCTCATGGTAAAAACACACCAGGATTAAAGCTGCTTTCCTCCTTCTGGGAAAATCTGACCGCCACTTATTCACATATATCTATAATTGCATTGATTAGTTCCTGTACCTCCCACTGAACTGGCCCGTCTCTCTCTCCCTGTCTCTCTGACTCATGCCTCCCCACACACAGACCGATACGACTGTTGCGTCGTAAACACGGCTATCTTCGTTAAGCCAGACCGTCTTCAGCCGCCTCCTCCTCCTCTGGCGCACTCGTCTGGCCGCTTAAGTAGATCTACGGTTTAAGCACGGCGGCGAACAAAACTGGGGGGCAAACGAGTGAAGGGATCAAGGGGGTTTTATGACAGGACAGGGTTGGGAGGCACGTCTGACTGTAAACAGATAAAAACCGAGGGATAGAGGTCAAAGACGTGTTGAGATAAGAAACGACTAAATGTCACATTTCCAATATCATCCTCCAAACCCCTCAAACGGAGAAGAGCGACCTGAAAGAGAAAGCTCCCAGATTTTAAAACATGGGATCTCTCTGATGTAATTCGTTTTTAAACTTTGTGTGGGTGTTATGAATATTTAAATTGTGGGAATTCAGCAAATCAAAATGTCGTTTTCTCTTTGAAATACACATATGAACCAAATTATTAATACACACAGCAGATTTAGGTTTAAAATAATCTTTTACTGGTCAGTAATATTAATGTTTCAAATTGGAAAGAATCTGTGGTGAGCGCGAAAGAAAACATAAAATATTACCAAGTATTTTTGGTCTAGTTTGTAGTCCAAGTATCTTATTACACTTGAAATAAGACAAAACTAACAAGTAACTTTTCAGCAGGATACAGGTTGTTGTTATAGTCAAAAATTCCTTAATATTGACAAAAAAGTACCAGTTTTACTGGCAGATTATTTCACTGATGGCATAAATATCTTGCTACATATGAAAAAAATGTGTATGTGGAACTTTGCTCCTTTGCAAGAGCAAACTGGAAAAGCTTTTGACGAAAGAAAAAATAAATTATCTCCTGGTCGACTAAAATCAGAAGGTAAAATTCAGTATTTATGCTAAATAAATGTAATAATTATTAAATATTGAACGAAAGTGAGGAAAATATTTTAAAGGTTGACGTTTTTGTGGCCAAAACCCTCTTTCAGGTTTTTTAGTGTAAAAGCACTTTAGGTTTTCTAGTCAGTAACGCTTTTCTAACATTTAAAATACTTTTTTTTTTACCTTTTTCTTTCATTTTTAAAAGTTTATAGCGGTATAAACTCTCTCTGTGTCAAAAAAGACAGTCCAAGTATAGACCCCTGCTGTACACCGCAGAATGTTTAGACTTTAGATCAACTGTTCATCAAACAAAGCTGAGGAACTGATGTAAAAAAAACTAGAATGGAAATTTCATCCAGAGATCTAAGTGAGTTGTAGATTTTAGTTTGTCTTTCTGATCCTTCAGCCATCTTGTGAGTGTCGGCTCAGGATCAGCCAGCAGACACAATGTAAAGAACAAAAGGTCTTCGGAGCGCACAAAACCAGAGGATCACATGACCGTTGGCTGGTGCCACGCTGATCCGTGGTGTGACGGATTCCTGGAGGCAGGGTCACCTTTTCTCTGTCTATTCCTGTCCTCCCCTCCTCTTCCTGCCGTTCATGTATCTCTTATTTTTATTCAACCTAGGGGCTGTCAGAGCACCGCCTTCCTGCCATTTGAGAGATGTTGAATCTAATCTGAATGGGGTGCGCAGCGGGGCGTGTGAAGTCATTACTTGCACTTGATTTTCCTTGACTTTGTCCTTTTCTAATCCTATTTTGGCTTTTCTGTACTTACGGAGACTATCAACAGCTTGACTAAAGAGATAAAGGGGGGAAGATAGTAAATTATTACTCCTCGTGGTCATTTACTGCTTATTCTATAGATCCCTTAAAACATAGACCCCCGAACTGTTTTATGCATAAAAATCATATTATTATAAACAGTTGGTGTGTCCTGTTATGCTGGAATAAAAGTAATAGAACTGAGTGATTAAACCTCAAAGCTTGCCAGGTAAGCTCTATAATGCTCTATGTTGAGTCCGTATTAAAGCCAGTGGGGATCAAGACGATCCCTACGTCCGAGTGGCATCTCCTTTGGCTTTGGATTTACCTGGATGCTCCTGGGGGTGCGTCATCATTCAGTGCTTCAGCTGTTTTGATTTGTTTACCTAAAGGGTAGAGGGCCCAAAATGGCTGCCCACTGGTGGAAAATCCTGAGAAAATGGAGCGCAGATCAATTTACTCCTGTCTAAAAGTGTTGTTGGCTATTTATCGAGCAGCATAAGTCTTTACTTAATCATGGAGAATATGGGGTGATTTTTGCAATATTGTTATCAAAATTGACAGCAACAAAAATGGGGCTTTAGTCCCTTTCATAAATATTATTCATTCATTTGGATAGAAACTAAATATTTACCGATTAAATATTTGGCTCCATGTGCTAAATATTCAGTTTCAAGCTAAATATTTAGCTTACGAACTGAATATTTAGCTCCACACTAAATATTTAGCTAACAAGCTAATTTTTTAGCGACATTAATATCTAGTGAGCAATCCCCAAACTAAATATTTAGCTCTGAGCTAGCTAAATATTTAGTTAGCTTTGAGCTAAATATATTTATAGTTCAGTGATATCAGTGTATAAGCCGCTAAAGCTCATACTTTCTGTTAAGTCAACTGCTAAAGATTTTAAATCCACGTCTGTTTACTGCTTAAGGGTTATTGCTGCTTTTAGTTGGTGGTTTAAGCCTTTTTATTAACTATCTGTGAATGTTACAAGCTTCTTCTGATATTGAAGTGATTACAATACAGTTTTACAGTGCAAGTGCTGTGAAGTGATCAAAAATATATGGATACTATAATCATGACTGCAGCTTTGTCTCTCCTCATTTGGTCTCACCTGAAAAATCCAAGAAAACCCTTAAAATTTGGTACTTTGTTTTCTGTGAAGTTTGTAGTGACTAAATATGCTATAAAGTGTTGTTACTGTGATTAACCCATCATTTTGAGTTTCACTGCTTAAAATGAAAAAGTACTAGTTCCACTGGCAGATTATAAAATGTAGTTAAAAGTTAAATAATCTTTTTCGTCTATATTAAGAAATCATTTACTTAACGGAAGTTGAATTATCTTGCTGGAAAGTTACCTGTAAGTTAGTTTTATCGTATTTCAAGTGTACAGTGATATTTGCACTAAAACGTAGGCTAAGAATATTGGTAAGATTTTGTGCTTTTGTAGTGTGTTTATTCAGTGAGTGGAAATCCAACCTTTTTCCTGTCAAACTGCACCTTTTAACGGGGAAACGGTTTTGTACTTGGTCTCTGGAAACAGACCAAGCGCTTAAAAAAAAAAAAAAAAAAAATCATCTGTTTTCTAGCAATAACTTAAGGTTTTTTTGTTGTCTGGAAAACGAGCCGTTTAAAAAAAAAAACTCATTATTTAGTCACAATTGTTGGGCACTGCCCCGTTGCCTAGCAACCTCAGCCATGGTCAGCCCCGCTACCTAGCAACCCAAACGGAACTCAAACGTACTACGTACACATAATAAATCAACAGTTTTAAACAGTAGTTACATTGATCATATATTATGTTTTTTACTGGATTGATAAAGGCTAGTATTGAAGTTAGCGCACTAAACTTTAATGCAAGTTGTTCCAATATTTGGGTGCAGCAAAATGAAATGACCTAATGATGTACGAACTCTCGGTATTAGTATAGTGACGAATTTATTAGCATGTAAAATGTGAGTGTTGTTGGAAATATTAAGGGGTGAATCTTAGGTAACAGATAAAACCTGTCAGAACTTCTTTAAAATAAAGCATAACAGATGCCCTAGAATGCATTTTGTATGTTTTTTCCAACATTGTTAGGAGGAGAACCAAAACCTGTGATGAAAAAGGAAAAATTCTAGCTGTAAATAGTTAAAAGTTCGCCTCGGTGCTGACGCATTGAGTTCAGAAACTTTGTGAGCCAACAGAACGCCTCAGCCAGAATGTTTTTTTTTATTTTTTTTTATTTATTTTAGTTTATTTGTGCCATCCTTCCTTTCACATATCCTACATTTTGTGAACACTCATGTTACCTTCAGGAGCTCTTTCCAGTAATTCTTGGCATTTACAGTTGCTGCTAAATACAGATTTGAGGATCACATTGGACACCTGATCAGAGTTAAACAGGATCTGAACCGCCTGCTGTGACTTAGCTAGAGCCAGTTTCATCTATTTTATTCTGTCCTGGTTACACTGCAAAAACACAAAATCTTACCAACTAATTTTGGTCCAGTTTCTAGTACAAAGAGACTTGCAAGTAACTTTTCAGCAATAAGGTTGGTGGATGCAAATAACTCCTTATTATTGATGAAAAAATACTAGTTCCTCTGGTAGATTATTTAACTTGGAACAAAACATTTTACACTGCAAAAACACAATATCTTGCCAAGTATCTTTGGTCCAATTTCTACAGCAAATATCTTACTACACTTGAAATAATACAAATTAACTTGCAAGTAACTTTTAAGCAAGATAAAGGAGTTAATGAAAAAGTATTTCCACTGGCAAATTATTTCACTTATAACAAGACATTTTTTCTACATTAAAAAAATATTTGCTTAAAATAAGGTTCTGTATAGTTCTGAAAAGTTACTTCTAAGTTAATTTTGCATTATTTCAAATGTACCACACTAGAAACTGGACCAAAAATACTTGGCATGTAAAATAGAAATAGCATAACATGGTGGTATTATTTAATAGGATATTGTTGGGTAACAATTTCTATGTTATAAGTGAAATCATCTGCCAGTAGAACTAGTACTTTTTCATCAATATTAAGGAATTATTGAGTTAAAACAAATTCCTATCTTGATGAAAAGTTAGTCTGTCTTTTTTCAAGTATACTAAGATATTTACACTAGAAACTAGACCAAAAATACTTAGTAAGATTTTGTGTTTTTGCAGTGTTCATCTCCTGAAATCCACCAAATAAACTAAACTCTTTGTGTGTTGTTAAAGTTTCTCAAACTGATATTGGCTCTTTCCCTCCGATGCAGCAAGTCAATAAAAAGTTTTTCCCCCTAAAATCTTTTTCATTTTCACTTTTCATTCTCACTCCCTGGTCGTTTCTTGTGTGTGTGGTGTAGCTTCCAGTTCACCTGCCTCCAGATAAACCCTAATTCTCCATCTATCTCCTTAGACCGTCTGATTAGCATCGCGTCACAGGAAGGGGAAGTAATCCGCGCCCAGGAATAGAGCCACAGCAGAGACTCTCCACAGCCGCCATGTGTCTGCAGGTAATCCGCTCTTAAATACCTCCGGGGCAGGCAGCTCGGGCTGGGCAGAAGCTCCAGTCAGTGTCCTGTTATCCCTCGGACACGCAGCAGCCCGAGCAGGAGGGGGATTCGGAGTTTCCTCAGTCAGGATGAACTTTGCGGCCCAGTTATTCTACTCCAGCTACCTGAGCGAGCGACTGGAGCGTTTGTTTTCAGCGAGGCCTGCAATTAAAGACAGCGAGGAGAATGACCCGTTCTGGGCGAGGTGGGACGTAGCAACCAGTAGAGACCCAGACCCCTGAGCTGCTCCAAGCTAGCAACCAATGTAGCTCCAACTGCAACGTTAGCCGCGTTTCCTTTACAAATGCGCGCAAATCTCTGTAGTTGCGTTTTTATTGGCCATAAAATTTAAAGTACGAAAATAAATTCGCCAATTTCGAAAACGTTCACGTTTTTTGATAAAAAAAAAACAAACAAAAAAAACGTTTTTGCTAAGACAGGGTGGTTTCTTAGCCATAGAAACATTTTTTTTTTTTGCTTCAAACTAGTCACGTGATCAGTAACCGGATGTTGCCACTGGCAAAAACTACGAAGAAGATAAGGGGTAGGATTAAATAAGTGTTCACTTCTTCCTACTCCTTTTCAAACAGAAAAGTAGTGGTAAACTAATACTTTTATTCTTGGTTACGAATGCACATGTTTTGCTCTGTCCTGATTACTTGTTCTGTCGTCTTTAAAAAAAAAAAAATCTGTTTTAAAAATTAATAAATAAAGATGACAGGAGGATGATGGGTTTTTTTCACTAGAGTTCTCATGGCATGGCTCAGTTCATAAAAAGTTGTTTGTCTCTTGGGCATTTTGAATCCATAGCTCTTCTGTAAAATCTGCGACTAATTTTCCCAAAACGTTCCGAAATATAAGAGGTTCGTCGTCTCCCCTCATGGCTGATTGATGATGAGCGCTAGCACCACGACTAGATTATGAATACATCTCCTGGAACCGTTCACATCCGTTAGTGCTATGATTTTTAATGATTTATTGCGTGAACAAGCTTATTTACTTGTGATTAGAATTTTCTTATGTAATACAAACACCGCAATTGCAAAATTGTGTTTTTTCACCATTAGCTGAATCTCGACAAAGATTTGCTCACATTTGTAATGGAAACACGGTTACTGGTCTTTCACATTCTTGATTTGGTTCTCCAGACCAAGTTTCTCTCATGTTTACCTTCTCAGTTGGTCCATCCAATTCCCACAAAATTGTCTTTGTCTGTTTGGTTTCCTGTTGATTGTGATCGTTTTGCCAGAAAGGCAGACAGAAACTAAAGAAGAGCCTCCCAACAGTCATTTGGTCATACGTTTAGTTCTGCACTCATGCAGGCTAAAGCAAACCAGTCAAGAAATTCAATTGATGCCAAACCTTAACACTGCAAAAACACAAAATCTGACCAAGTGTTTTTGTCTAGTTTTCAGTGCAAATATGTTACTACACTTGAAATAAGAGAAAAAGTAACTTTTCATCAAGATATAGGAGCTTGTTTTAAGTAAATTCCATAAAAAAGTGGTAGATTATGGCATTTTCCCCATTTTATAAGTGAAATATGAAGGTATCATTGACTTAAATCAAGCTCCTTTATCTTGCTGAAAAGAAAGTTATTTGTAAGATAGTGTTGTCTTATTTCAAGTGTACTAAGACATTTACATGGAAAAACTAGACCACAAAAATGCTTGGTACACTTCAAAAACACAAAGTCTTACTTATTCCTAGTGTAAAATCTTATTACACTTGAAATAAGACAAAACTAACTTAAAGTAGCTTTTCAGCAAGATATGGAGGATTATTTTAAGTAAATAATTTATTAATATTGATTTAAAAAATACTTGTTCAATTGGCAGATAAATTAACTAATGACATGGAAAAATATCTTCTTATAAGTTAAATAATCTGCTAAAGGAATTGGAACTTTTTCATCAAAATTAAGAAATTATTTACTTAAAACAAATGTCTGTATCTTGCTAAAAATGACCTTTAAGTTAGTTTTTTTCTTATTTCAAGTGAACTAAGATATTAGCATGTGAAACTAGGCCAAAGAACACTTGGTAAGATTTAGTGTTTTTGCAGTGAGTTAAATAAAGCCGCGTCAGCAGTCAGGACCTTCAGAAAAAGCTTCACCATTCATCCAAATGAACTCTTTGAGGAAGACCTGTTAAAATGATAAAAGCCTGCTGGGTTAAATGCCTCCTTGACCCGCTTTGCCTCGTCCTCAGTCGTTATTTTTTTGGACCATTTGAAGCAGAATAAGCTCCTGCTTACCTCTTCATCCCCTCTTCTTTTCCTTTGAAGAGGTTCTTCAAGGTTGCCATGTTTTTCTTTTCTTTTCTTTGATGCTTTTTTTTTTTTCATTATTGAACGCTGCCCTTGATTCAAAGCTCATCTAACGCAGGTGCAGCTTTGGACTTTTCTCTTATTCTCATTCACAATAATAAGGGCACTCAGTTTTCACTGGACTAAATATAAAATGGGGCAGAGAGCGGTAATGGATTCGTGAGACCAGGTGAAAGGTGAATGTGCTGCTTATAATAGATCACGGTGAAAGAAATAGAGCAGGGTGTTGTCTGCAGAGCGAGATTTGTCCGAGAGAGCAGCTCCACCTGGTGGCCATCTACCAAAATAAAACCACATCCTCTAAATCCATTTTGACTTGTTTTAGTGCCTAAGCACATTACTTAATGCATTATGGGTAATCCTTTATGTTGCAGAAGGCCTGCTCTATAAATTACGCTTCAGAGTACGCATAAAGTAAAAGTCCAAATCAGGTTTGTTTGGTGTCCTTTGATAAATGAGAGTACATATGGAGCAAAATTAAACAATTCAGATTAATTGTGTCCATTTACCAAACCGTTATAAATCAAACTATCCTCCCTTCAGCTCTAAATTGCCACTTAATTTACATCTCCCTTAAAAGAGCAACCGAACTAACCAATAAATCATAAGTAAACTTATTGATGTAATCAGTCACAGCCACTTAAAGCTGGATAGATGTGAAGGATGAATCAGTTCAGCTCAGACTTGAAGGATTTATTATATCTGTCTACACTTACTGAGGCCAGTTCTGTTTCTTATAACCCTGGAAATACCAGAAACTGTCATTGTGAAAGTGTTTATTGTGATAAAGGTGCTTTATTAAGAAGGTACAAGCATCAAACAGAAGTAAATGTGTGGCCATCTTGAATGTTATAGTTTAGAGGTGAAATGTAAGGGAAACGTCTCATAACGTTTTCAGATAAAGGTTTTTAAGCTAGGATGAGCTGGTTTTGTTTGGTTGCATCAAATTAGTCACAAAACTGCAACACTTTTTTCACATCACACGTGACGTGATCAACAACCGGATGTTACTACTGGCGGAAAAGACGAAGAACACGACAGGAAGTGCTAAGAGGAGGATGGCGCGGCGATTAAATGTCTTTAATCGGTGTTTCTTTTCCTCTTGTTTTCTGTTCTAAAAAAAGTTGCAAGATTTAATTCTCAGAGAAAAGTCATCTTATTAGCAGAACAAAGATGTAGTTTTACCAGAAGAACATCTTAAAAAGACGAGAAAAAATTTGCTTTAAAGAAAAAAAAAATTAATAATTAATTTTCTGTTATTTTTTGTGTCGGTTTTCCCATTAGTGGAAAATTATCCATATTTTCCAAAAGTTAAAACAAAATCAATGATAAGATTAATTTATTGCCCAGCCCTGATGCCACGCATTAATAAGCTGAAATTGGTTAAAATTGGGTCTTTCAGAAGGCTATGGAACCAAAACGTATGACCAAATCAGAGGTCTGGGGATTGTCTTCGAACAATCTTAAGATGTTTAGATTTGTCAAGCTTTTGGTTACGAATCTCTAGTAGAGGTTCCAATGAGGTTATTACCTTCCGACAAGGACATTAGCACCTGAACGTTATTCTCTATCCTTCATTTGTTTACTATTTCAGGGAGGAACTGCGTCTTGGCCCCAGTCTACCAGGAGGCTCCTACAAACCCGTCTGTAATGGCGCCGTGGGCCGCCGGCCGACTCTCATTGAACCGGAGCGTCTCAAGGACTTTGGGGAGGAGGAACTTCTCAATGGAGATGTCAAGTACCACCAAACCAGCGTGGTTGTAACCCCTGAGACGAAGCTCATGGATCCCCCCAAAATCAGAAGAGTGAGTGAGTTCAGGATCATCCCCAAGCCCCCGACTCAATTCCTCCGATTTGAGGACATCAGCGCGGCGGCCTTCACGATCCAGTCAGCGATACAGAAGACACCTTGCACGGTATGCTGGTTGTGTGAATTTATGAAGGAATCAGAGAGTTTTGCGTATTTAGCTTTTAGGTTGAAATTCTGCCAGAGAAATCCATGTCAATGGGAGAAATTTGAGACAGAGCAGAGTAGGGAGATGAGAATTGAGCAACTTGCAATGAATTAGATTGTTGGAATGAAGAGTGGGTCAAAGTTCATCCACTATGACGTAAAAAAAACTGTGAAGTCCAACTACTGATGGTTCTTGCTCATAAATTTGGTTCTACAAGCTTCAGAATCAAAGGGTGTATTTAGTTCGTCTCATGACTTTGTTAACGGTACCTTATTTCCTCTTGGAACAAATTAAGTATTTTTGAATCAGCTTAAAGGTGGCCTACTATGCTTCCTGGAACAGGTTGGGATCAGTTTATGGGCTAAACAAAACGCGTTCATTACATTTTTTGCACAAAATCATTCTTAGATAATGAGATTTCAGTCTGCTTAGTTCTATTTTGAGTTGTTTTATCGCATATTGTCACTTTAAATCCAAATAAGCTGCTGCTAGCAATGACCCCCAGCTCAAGATTTACACTTGTACTTAAAAATAACTTCAAACAGATGCGCAATTATACAACCGTACATCTTTGAAAAGCATTAATAGAGCCTCCTGCACAACTAAAAAGAATGCAGCAAGTGGATTTTGGATGGTAAGTCAACAACAAAACACTTGTCTTTTCCAGCAGCCGTTGCACAGCAGTAAAACCAGCTGACTGGGTCGCTAGATAACAGGTGCCGATTTGTGACGTTACATTTGGAAGGTTTTTGAAGTGGCTCATTTTCCAGACACCAAAAAACATGAAGTTTTTGCCTAAAAATGTCTGTATGTTGTTGTTGTTTTTTGTTTGTTTTTTTGTTGTTTTTTTTAAGTGCTTGGTCTTTATTTTAGAAGCAAATGGAAGAAGAAAGATGTGAATTTTTCATAATAGGTCCCCTTTCATATCTAGTTTGAACAGAAAACAGCAGCCAATGAGCATTTAACAGACGATGCTGCTTGTTTATGTGCAGTATTCCAGACTGTCCAAGCAGTACGGGATGGAGATCTTCCTGAAGAAGGAGCATCTCCACTACACTGGCTCTGTGAAGGAGAGAGGAGTGCTGTACCTGCTCACCTCCCTCACACAGGTAAATACAGGACCTCTTTCTGTTCTGATCATTTGTGAATCAGGGTGACGATGATAACCGTGAGTTTGTCTCCTCCCAGGAGCAGCAGAGGAAAGGTGTGATCGTGGCCACCGACTGTAACTTCTCCATGGCCGTGGCTCACCATGCGGTTGAGCTGAAGATACCGGTGTTTGCCATCATGCCATCAAGCTGCTCTTCTCCACGCCTGCGGACTTACAGAGACTACGGCGCCATGGTCATCTCGTACGGCGGCACCAGCCACGACTCCCAGAACCACGCCCGCCATCTGGCCAAAGAGAACGGATACCTCTACCTGGAAGAGTCAGTCTCATTTTAAAACTTGTAATATCAGATTTCAGATATGCTGGTAAAGCATGAGGACAGGGCTGAAACGATTAATCAGATTAATCGCTCACTGAAATAATCGCCAACTAATTTAGTAGACGATTAATCGTTAACTGGAGTAAACAGTGCAACAAACTGCAGAGCATGGTGATGGCAGCACCATACTGTGTGGCTGTTTTGATATATTTAGATATTAGGGCTGAAACGATTAATGGGATTAATTGTGATTAATCGATTACTGAAATAATCGAACTAAATTAATTAAATTCAAGTTTCTTTGTATAACAGCACATTTTAGCAACAAGGCAGTTCAAATGCTTTATATCATAAAATATGAATCAATTATGAAACAAGCCTTAAACATTACATTTTGTGAAATATAATCAAAATCATCAATGCACATCAAAATTAGTAATTGATTAATCATTAACTGGAGGATATAGACTAAAAAATGCCACTTTCTGAAAGAACAATACACTCGGAGCAATAATTAAGTCAAAACTGTGCAAAAAATATATACATTTTGTATTTAAGATGGAAAAAAAAAACCTTTGTCTATAAATATGTTTTAACTCCTCGAGTGGCAGCTTTAGCTTCAATTGGTTCCAATTCTGTAATAAAAATAAATAATCTCATATTAAGAAACTTTTGCTGTTCAATTATTCTAAAAATAATTTTAAAAAATAATCAATAATTTTAGGATAATAATCCTAAACTGTAATAATGTTAAATTAGGCAGAAATGGCTGAACTTTCTACATCCTTTGCTACAAATAATCAACAGTTCACTAAAGGAATGCCATGCTATTGCGATCGGCAAAGATCGGTGATCGTCAGAGATCGGCCTCATGGGTGATCGGAATCGGCAGCAAAAAACCTGATCGGAGCGTCCCTGCTGATTATTAAAATAACCGCTAGTTGCAGCCGTACATGAGCACGTCTAAGCCTTTCCCTGTTTCCAGAGATGAGAGTGCAGCGTACCTAGCAGGACTGGGAACTGTGGGCATGGAGATCTTTGACCAGATTCCCAAAGTGGATGCAGTGGTTATTCCTGCAGCGGGACAGTATGGACTTCTGGCCAGCACCGCCGCAGCCCTCAAATACCTCAACTCCCAGATTCTCGTTATAGTAAGTACACATAAACGGTACTAAATGATGATGATGATAACGCTTTTTTTTTTTTTTGTGCTGATTTACATCAAAGCTGCCTATCATTTAAATACTTATGTGCATTTAAATATTAAAAGTTAAACTTTCTTTAACAGGGAGTTGAACCAGAAGGCTTCCCTCTGCTGCTACAATCTTTGAAAACAGACGGCCCGATCAAAAACCTGCACAGCAACCCGAATAAGAAGCTGTATGGAGGTGAGAAGCAAATGGCTCTTTGCTGATGCCTTTTCTTTCTAGCTTTGTGCTTTCATGCAAAACCCATCAAACTTTGAAGTGCAGTTCATAAATTTACACAGTCAAAAACTAACAGCATTAATAATTAAACAGAGAAAAATGGGTTCATGTTTCAAAGTCAAAATTCACCATCTTATTTAAAACTAAATATTTATTTTACTGCTTAATATTTGAGTTAGCCCAAATAGATAACTAAAATATTTAATTTTTAGTTAGCTCAAAATTAAATATTTTGCTCCAAATAAAATATTTAGTTAGCAAGATAAATATTTAGTTTCAAACCACATTTTTAGATCTAAACTAAATATTTAGCTTCACACTGAATACTTAGTTTGAAGTATTTCAAACTAAGCATAAAATACTTATTTTTAAAGTATTACTCTGAGGCTATAAAGTTACAAACATTCAGTTTGTACTTTGAAAAATAAATTTTTGTTATTGTCTAAATATTAAATTATTTCTGTTCATTTTTGACCATGTAATTTTACAAACTGTCCCCTAAACTGTTATTTATGCAGGTAGTCACGCTGATAATGATGAATCCATTAATTAATCAGTTAACTTTCTGTTCATATGATGGCAGAACACCATAAATACATTTCTTTTCTTACCAGTTTCTGTGGTATCGTTTCTCTTTTCAGATTTTAACGAGCGTTCGCTTGGTGCAAATACCTTCCGTCTGTGCAAGAAACTGATAAGCAAAGTCATTCCTGTCAGGTACAGCAACACCACGACAAATCCAAACTATGACACCAAAAAAAAAAAAAACTGTTATTATTGAAGAAGTGAGACGAACAAAGCTGTATCTCCAGAATAATCTCACCAGTGAGATCTTTAATCCTTCACTCGGTGAGTTCAGTGTGTGAATTTTGATTTCTGTTTTGTTGTCAGTGAGGAAGACTCTCTGGTGGCGATGCTGCGATTTCAGGAGGTGGAGCACTCCACAGTGGACACAGTGGGAGCCATGGGACTGGCTGCCATATTGGCAGGGCAACTTCCAGAACTAAGGGGGAAAAAGTGGGTCAGATATTTTGACGTTGTCGTAGTTCAGCAGCTGGTTTCAGTCTAAACTCTGAGGTTTGACCCAGTTGCCGCGCTGGTGGGTCGACATTATCACAGCCGGGTAGTAACTAGTTACATTTACTTAAGTAACGTTTTTTTTTAAAAGATTTACTTTCAGGAGTGTTTGTACTTTTTACTTTTACTTCAGTAATTTTACTATGAAGTATTTCTACTGTTGCTTGAGTAAAATTTTGGGATTTTCTACCCACTGCATGAAAAACAAACATGTTTTAACCAAAAGTCACCAGACAGACACCTGCAGTTTTTGTTGAAGTTCTTTGTTGAGAAACTGATTTGGAAAATTTTCTTTTGCCTGATTTTATTATTTTTTGTTATTTATATAAATTAAAATACCAAAATTTCCACTTAACTTTATATTCTGGTCTGTCTGATGATGTAATTTTTAAATATTAAATCATTGATAATTCGATCGGTTACTCAGTACTTCAGTAAACTTTCTACCAAATACTTTTTACTCTTACTTGAGTAATTTCTTGCGACTTTCTACTTCTAGAGTAAAAACATGTCGAAGTGGAGCTACTGCTACTTGAGTACAGTTTTTGGGTACTCTGCCCACGTTTAGACATCGCTGGGCACCATTTTGGCTCATGCTAACCGTTTCTGCTGCAGGGTGGTCGTTGTGGTGAGCAGCGCCAACATGGAGCCGGAGCTGGTGAGGCAGTGTGTGGACCGGGCTCTGGTGCTGGACGACCGGGTCAGTAAATTCTCTGTGCAGCTGGGAGAGTGGCCAGGAGACATGGCCAAACTGCTGGACGTCCTGTCCAGAGAGGACGTCAGGTAAGGACAGGTTCAGACTTAATCCGTTCCCATTTTGGTGCCAGACGCTTTCTTTAACTCCGCGTGTTTTCGTTCTCCTCCCAGACTGCTGGATGTCTGCCATCGTAGACACAGCGACAAGTCAGACGTCTTCAAAGCAAAGGTAGGCGGGTCATTTCTCCTTTTCTGTCCTTTCTCATGATTTCATTAGTCATGGAGTCTTCAGTCAGAGGCTTTTTCAGAGACGCTGCAGTCGGGCCACATTTTGCTAGATGATAAATTGAAGTCATTGCCGATAAACGATAATATTGTTGTTTTGAGACCATTTTCAAATAACATAATAGTTGAGGACACATTCTCAAAGATCAACAAGCTTCAAATTCTAACAAACATTTAATACCGGAATGTTTTAAATATCCAAAATAAATAAACAAAACAACAAATCAAATTAATTATGAAGTCCTTAAAAAACGGGATCGTTGAGACCAAAAGCACCAGACTGAAGACTTTTATCATCCAGTTTTTGGTTAAAAAAAAGAGAAAAACAATAAATCATACAAATGGAAATTATTGCGCTCATTTTAATTTATCATGTAATTAATTGATTTATTGGTTATTGCAACAGGCATAACTTTAATACTGATCATTACAGGCGATCCATGAGCATCTACAACGCTGAGGAAAATCATAAAATATGAGAAAAAAAAACCATTTAATTTCCCTCTGGGATTAATAAAGTATTTTAGAATTGAGTTGTGAATAATGAGGAAACATTCATCCATTATCTTACCAACCATAAAACGAAACAATCTTAACAAATTAAATTTTTTCACAAATTCGCAAATGTGGCTTTTCAGGATAAATGTGGTTTTACTGTTTCCATTACAAATGTGCGTAAAACTTTATCAATATTTCTCTGTTGGCAAAAAAAAAAAAAAAAAACACTCAATTTGACAGTTGAGGTGTTTTGATTAAGAAATGTAATTAAAATCTTGTGAATATTTCTGTTCATGTGATAAGTGAATATATAGGAGGTGGTCCTCCCACCACTTCCTGTCCTCGTCTTCTTCATGGTTTTTGCCAGTAGTAACGTCCGGTTGTTGGTCAAGTGACTCGCGATGCGGAAAAAGTGTTTCCATCGCAGTTTTGTGAAATAAATAAATTTTGATACAGCAGAAAAACCACCTGGTGCAATCGCAATAACTTTTTATCAAAAAATGTGAGTTCTTCTTTTTTCAAAATTGATTTGTTTCCCTTAAGAAAATGCATTTTGAAAAGATAAATAATTCGTAAGAAAACTATGTTGCTGATCATTTTAAAACTCTCCGTCTGTATCTGTTGACCAAATTTGTATCAAGTTTTTCAGCTGCTGTTTTGAATTGCACACAAAATCACTTCAAGGGCCACAAATGGCCTGCGGGCCACACTTTGGACACCCCTGAAATAAAGCTTTACTAAGTTTACTAATTTCCCCGGACCTAGCCACGTTCCAACAGGTCATGCAGACTGATTAGCATCGCCAGTCTCTCCACATAAAGCTCCATAACAAATCCTCAGACCACATATAACACTTTTTCCTGGACTCTGTTTCTAATCTCCCTAATTCTGATTAGAAACAAGCTGAAAAGTCTCTTAATCTCTGGGCCCGTCATTGTTGCCTCTTCGCCCCAGACTACTTGTTGCGTTGTTTGCCAACCGGCTGCGTCAAAAGGTGAAAGGTCTGGGCTGATTAGCAGGCGACCCCCTAACTCTGAAGCGTACGTGTTTGTTGTGTTGACAGCTGGAGTGCGTGGTGGAAACCAGGGATAAGACGCAAAGCACTCAGCTGCGCAAGACGCTGAACGAACGCTACCCTTCGATATGCTGGCTGGACCGGTGATCGAAACCAAACGAGACAAGAGGAAAGAAGGTGGAGAGTAAATAAATTTGGAAGGGATTCCCAACACATCCTTCAGTAGGACAATAACCAGCCAATAAGCAATCTCTGGATCTAGCTCTTATCAGAACAAAACACTCTGAATTAGCTGCAGGTTGGATGGTGTGGTTAGTTTCAAGATAATTTCCCATTAGCATGATGCAAACGCAAGAAAAGACTAAAAGCAGGGGTGCACAGACCTGCCGATTCTAGTTTTGGACGATACCAGGCTTTTTTTTGTCTGAAATGTCGCTGACTGTTGACCCTTTGCACGTGACGTCACGCCGTTCAGAACTGCCCTCCCTCATTTCCGACGTCCATCGTGGCGCCTCGAATGAATAAGTGACGTAGTGACAAACGGTCAGGACAGCGGTTGATTTTAGACCTTTGCTGAGGTATAAGATCGTTTTCATGTGCCGGTCTCCCAAAATTAAGGACATCGGCACAGATAATTTGATGCACCCCCTAAATAAAAGTAAATATTTTCAGAGTATATATATTTTTAAGAAGCTGTACATACTTCTGTATTTATACACCCCCGCTGTAGAAGTGTCCGAAAGAGACAACAAAAGCGAACAAATGTTTTTGTTTTGTTTCTGTGCAGATTTTATGAAAGGAAAAAAGGACAGAAATGCATTTGTTGTGTAATTTCTTAATAGAAAAGTGAGAATGTCTTGGCGAGTTGTGTCTAACGGTGCCTGGGCTGCTAAAGATGAGCTAAAGCTCTTAATGTCTTTCAGCAGAGGGCGATGTGAAAACCCGGGCTGCTGTTGCTTTGAGACGTAAAACCTGAGGTTGAGCGATGCACTGTCCTGCTGACGAAACTAAAATAAAACTATGGTGAATATCCAAACAATTTCAAAAGGATTCTTTGTTTGGTTTTCTGGTGTTTATTTTTAAACGGTGACTGAATTTGGGATTTTATTACAGGTAGAAGCATCAAAAAACACCTGTTTGCTCTATTGTGAGTTACTGTAGTGAAACTACCAGAGGCATGACATCCATCACTTAATTTAAAAAAAGAAAATACAAAAATAAAGAAAAATTAAATGCAATTTTTTTTAGCATTTGAACACTAAAGTTATTCTTTAGTGTTCAAATGCTAAAAATTTTTTTATTCCTACATAAAACGTTGCATTTATACAACCATGAAAATACAATTTTAAAAATTACAAGAATAAAGTTATTGAAACTTTTTCACAATATTATGACTTTATTCATCTATTATTTTGACTGTAAGATTGATTCTATTCATGTATTATTTTAACTTTATTCTCGTAGGATAATATTTCATCCTCTTAATATTATGACTATTTTTGTTGTTTTATTTTTTTATCTTTTATTAGTAAGGCCCCAATACTCTGTCGTACATTTATGTAAATTGATTTCCAAATATTAAAGACTGGAACGTTGGAGGGATGTGAATCGATTTGGATCAGGTAAGAAATGTTTTTTCCCTCCAGTTTTCATTCAATATTGTGGCAACATTAAATTCTTCTGTTAATGACTAAACCAAAACCTCATCCCAGTTTTTAATCAGAAGTGTGATTTTTTTTTTCTAATTCTTGTGTGACCAGGCTAACCATTATTAGCACTTCAAGCTAATGCAAATCATTCATTCAGATTTGATGCATTTAAACGCTAAAGAAACATGTTTGCAAACAGCTGGAGTTCAGTAATATGTGTGTTTGGGATTCAATCTGTGAAAAGTGCAAAATAAAGAGTTCACTGCTACGGTTTTCACAATCGGCTCCTTCGATGAGCTCAGCAAAGTTTCAGAAAGAGCAGGAGCTTCGCAAAGAGATGGAGACCTAATTTCAAGGGAGAAATTTATTTTAAGTCACATTTGATGTTCATATATAATTTTTATAACAGCTGAAGCTAACATAGTTACTTCATTGTGATGTGAAAAGGCAGTATGTGCCTGGAAAATACATGATTCTGTCTCTTTAAGGTTCTGTAGTTTTCCATCCAAAGTCCAAACATCAACCTGACCCGAAGGTCTGCAGCTGTGAACAAACATCTATACACCTGTGTAAATGCCGTTTGTTTTTACTTTTTTGAGGTTAAATTTAAAGACTTTTAGAGGATGTAAACAAATAAATGTTTTTGTAATTCCATTCAGATCCACAAATTTAACGTGTGTATTTTTCCAGATAAAGGAAACAGAAACCAGTTTGCAAATTAATCTCTTTATTGAAGACTTTCAGCGTCCTGGACAGGAAGCGAAAGCGACAGAGGTAAATATGAAAATATCTCCTTTTTTAAAACGTCTTCTCTCCAGCCGACAGCAGCAGCAGTTGAGGCATCTCTATTGCAACTTCGCAGGCTTGTTGTAAACATTAGAGCACAAAGTAATTGATTCAGGACTCCTGTTGTATTGCACATAAAATCTATCTGAAGGCAGATTAATTAATTAAACAGCTATCAACAATATTATTAATTTAACATCAATTCTAACATTTTCTCCAGCTTTTTGTTCATAGAAAATAAAAGGAATGTAGTTAAGACGTATGCACAAGTGAATTAAAGGTTACAACAGAGACACCAATTCAATTTCTAGTGTTTATATCATCGGTTTTCCCTCATCCTAGGGGGAAAAGGCACCAGGAATGTTCAGCTGTTTCGCTCTGGAGGCTCCGCCGGCCGCGTTCAGTACCGTTTGTGGCGCTTCGGGTTGTACTTGACGAGCAGGCCCAGCGAGGCGTAGCCGAACAGGAACGTCTGGAAGACCCACCGCCAGCGAGTGGCCGGGTGGTTGATGCCTTTGTCGCTGTGAGGAAACAAAAAATAAAAAAAAAAAAAAAAAAGCGTTAGTGACGGTTTTTAGATGTGATCCTGTTCTTTTGGTGCTCGTGTGCTTGAAATTCAAGTATTTTCAAGGTACGTTTTCAAACTTTTCCAGCCCAACCCTGGGAAAAAAAACACAACAACAAAAAAAAAACAAACCTCAGATATCGGAAGTGAAAAAAGTGCATTTCTATTTTTTTATTAATTTGTATTATCAGCCGATACCGATCCTACACAGAAAAACAAAATCAACTTAAAACCTCTTTTTAAATAAATAAAAAAAAACATAAATGTACTAAACTACAGATTTATTTAATAACTGCACATTGAATACACAAATGCCGTATTTTCCGGACTATAGAGCGCACCTCACTATAAGCCGCGCACGCACAGTCTTTTTTTTTTTTTACTGGAAACGTACATATATAAGTCTCACCGGGCGATAAGCTGCTGTTATCTCCGCCGCTCTCGGTTTTTACTGACCCTTAATAAATCTGCTATTAAGGACGCAACGCCGAACCATGGATTCGTTCACGCCGAGCTTACGTGCAGCGGCTGTCGATCTGTAGCCTTCAACTTAAAAGCTGCATCATATGAACTTCGTGTGGTTTTCATGATGCGCGGGTTTGAGATTGAAAACATTTCTCCGTCGTGCCTGCTGCTAGCATGTGCTTGCTCTAAATGAAAATCAGCACTTTCTTCTTTGATTTCCTATTTTGACTTCCTGCTACAGAGCCCCCTGGTGGCTGAAGAAGAATCCACAGAAGCAGGACTATAAGCCGCATGGTTCAAAACGCGGGGAAAAAAGTAGCGGCTTATAGTCCGAAAAATACGGCAAGTTCACAAGCTTGACCAGACATGTAGGAACAGCTTTAATTTGTTCAGTCAGTGCAATTAGACAATGTAAAAATAAATGATAATGAAACTAAAATTGACAAAAATAATAGGTTGACTACTTTTATCAAACATGTAAAAAATAAAAAGCAACAAAAAAAATTAAATTGTTCAGAAATTGCAGTTTGGATTCTAAATAGAATGTAAAATAAATGTTAAAGCATGAAGTCACTGTAAATCTGTGTGAATGCTGTTTATTTTTACTTTTTGAGGCTAAATTGAAACACTTTTCGAGCGTAAAAATAAATATTTGAAGCATAGAATTGGACTGAATAGATTTGCACTCATCGATCAGACACATCGTCACCGATACCGGATCTAGATCATTTCTAAATATCAGGATCGATACAGGTATTAATATCGGATCGGTGCAT
Source organism: Girardinus metallicus (assembly GCA_903067095.1). Taxonomy (NCBI): domain Eukaryota; kingdom Metazoa; phylum Chordata; class Actinopteri; order Cyprinodontiformes; family Poeciliidae; genus Girardinus; species Girardinus metallicus. Next base: position 86,831 of record CAEGAE010021900.1, on the reverse strand, counting down.
CTCTACTAAAAAAGACATAAATTATTACTGTTATGACTGACTTGAGATAGATTTCCACATTCTACAGCAGGGACCAGGCAAACTAAAATATAAATAAATTTTATGTCTGGTCTGAGAACAAAACCCCAATTTAACAATTTCAATATCATTGTTTAAAGTATAAAACATAAGAAATTACACCTCAAGACGTAATTGAGCCACTAGGAATAATAAAAGTTACAACAAACAAAAATCTCTAGAAATTTTTTTGCTCAGTTTTCTGGTTTTTAGGAAATGGAAATAATTTTAGTAATTCTAACTGACCTACAACAAGAAAATTTTAGTCTGATTTAACTTCAGACAGCGAGAAAATATTTTTTTTCTGTTATTAATAGATGTATTAAATAAATAAAAAAAACAATGTCTTCCACATTTAGGCTTTTAATCAAACGTCAGATTACATTTTATTACAAAGCTGTGCAGCTTGAATTTCAAGGACTTGATACAGAAATCAAACCTTGAAACGTTTATCCAAACATTAGTGAATAAAATACGTTTTAATTTAAGTTTTTTTTGTGTAGTTTAGATAAAATCCACAACAAATTCAAACTTGAACACCAAACTCTTTTTAGCGATTTAAAAACATGTCTTTTCTGTTATATTTGTACTCCTAGTGTTTATGTGCAATAGTCAAATGAGCTTAAATAAGATCAGCCTGAGCTCTACCACCACCTAGTGGACGGCTAGGCTCCCTGCAGTCTTACCTGCACAGCTTAAAAGCGTAAAGGGCTTCTAAGACGTGAACAGCAAAGGCTGCCCACCACCTGAAACAGACAGAAAAACCCATTTAATCACCGAAAGAGAACTTCATTAAACATCAATTTGTCTCGTTTGTCCATCTAAAAACTCTTTATCCTGCTTTTACACAATTTTATCACTACAAACTGGGACACCAGGACTGGAGTTTGAGTCCGTTTTTACCCGGTTCTGTGAAAACCAGAGGCAGCCAGAGAGCCACGTTCTTACTGAAACAAATCTTCCAGTAAGTGTTTGACCCTCCTGCTGCAGTCTGAGTTTCTGGAGAGGATCACAAGACACTTTATCTACGCAAATCACTGGATTTGTTTTATCTCTGCAGACAGACGCCCCGACGTCGGCTCCGGGTCGGTTCAGACTGCCGCACTGCAAAAACACAAGACTTTAGCAAGTGTCTTTAGTCCAGTTTCTGGTGCAAATATCTTTGTAACCTTGAAATAAGACAAAACTAACTTATAACCAGATTATCAGCAAGATATAGGAGCTTGATTTAAGCCGATAATTCCTTAATATTGATAAAAAAAATAAAAATGATAATGATTACTAGTTCCACTGGCAGATTATAAGATCATTTTCATATTAAAAGTGAAATAATCTGCCAGTACTTTTTCAATATTAAATTATTTACCAAAAATAAGCTGCTATATTTTGCTGAAAAGTTACTTATGCGTTAGTTTTGCCTTATTTCAAGTTTACTAAAATATTTGCACTAGAAACTAGACTGAAAATACTTGGTAGGATTTTGTGTTTTTGCAGTGACCTGCAGTCTGTCTACTTCAACCTGGTGACAAACCAGAACATGAACTCAGGTTCTGCTTCAAACTTTGGAAACGTTGCAACAAAAACAACTTTAGAGACTCAAAACCCAAATTTTCGCTTTCCAAAACGAACAGTTTTAAACAAGCATCCAAGAGCAGAAACAATCTAACACAGAAAACATTCTCTGAGTTGAAATCAGTTAAACATGTTAAAAATAAGATTTTGGTTATTTTTCTAACAGTTTTGAAGCCAACAGGCTGCAACGCCAAGCAGGTTCAGATGATGGACGGTTCTGAAACAAAGTCACTTTAGGTTTTGTTTTCCAGCTGATAAGAGTAGTTTTAGTTTTACTGTTTATGGAAAGCTCAGTTGTCTCTTTATTGCATTCCAACTATTAGGAGAATAAAAAGTGATAAACAATTGTTCTGCACAGCAGGAAAAAAAATCCCAAAACAAAATTAGAAAGTTGAAATGAATGTCAAACTAATTTTCTCCTGTTTTTTTTCTTAATAAAATTTGAGGAGGCTGCGAAATGGCGTTCCTCTGGGACGGGGCTCGGCCCACTTAAAATGACTCGCCAATGATGTCACCTTATGCACCTCTCTCCAATGTTTTTTATCTTTTTGGCTGGAGATTGAGACACTTGGACATTTTGTGTCATAAAAACATTTGTTTTGAAGTATGTATGTGAATCAAATTTGTGATTTGTGTTCATTTCAGCTTTTTATTTAAAGACGGATAACACCACAGTTACATTTTGCACCGAAGAACAAAACTACACTAAATTAGTATAAAAATTAAACATTAAATACAAATGAAATTTGAGAATCTTTATACTATTGAACTTCAAAATGTACCAAAACTACTTTACTTTGCAAAGAAAAATTGACTGATATGGAAGGATTTAGAAATTAAATCCTCCAAAGTTTGTATGAATAATCAGCACCTGGAGAGAATCCACACACACACGGAGGGAAAACATGCAAACCGCATGCAGTAAAAACCAAATAAGTCCGTCTTTCTGCAGGGCGACAGAGCTACAAACTGCTGCATCCAGCTAAAACTTCATTTCTTTACAGCAGACAATCGGCAGAATATAGAAATCCTTTCAGAAATATTGATTATAAATCAGGAAATGCACATGAGGAAGGTACAAAATAATGAAGGGGAGAAGTAACGAGCAACAACCATCAGTCAGGAGCTGCGTTTCTATTACAAATGAAAACTTTATCAATATTCCCCTAATGTAAAAAAAAAAAAAAAAAAAACTACTTTACAATTCTGGTATTGAAAAACGTAATTAAAATCACACGTGAATTAGTTTGATAATTCATTAAACCGTCATCCTCCGACCACTTCCTGTCGTCTCTTGTCCCAGTGGAAACATCCGGTTGTTGATCATGTGACTCGTGATGCAAAAACAAAAAAAGGTGATTTAAAAATAAACCAATTTCACCTCAATTGCCAATGGAAAAGCAGCAAGTCGCAACATGGAGACTGAATGTTTCTCCCACCATTTTATAAAAGATAAATCACTAAAGTCGCCTTGAAGAACTGGAACACCTGTCACATGACTCGGATTTCTCCTAACATTCTGCAGAAACTGCAGCAGTCATATGACCTCGAGGGATGATTAACAAACCATTAAGGCTGTTGACGATGTTCAAGCTCTCATTCGGACGACTAAATTTAAGATCTACTCATCAGAGTACGTGTTAACAGCCGCGTTTTCATACGAATCGAGCTGTTTTTACACATCACAGAGAGCCGTTTTGCATACTTTAATTCTTTTTAGCCGTCACTCATCAGGAGTCGCTGTGGTTGTTGCGACAGCTACCTAATAATCTCTTACCCTTTGTGCATCAGGTCAGCATGGTAATACACCAGGTGTCTGCACAAGCTGCCAAACGGACCGAGGCAATCGTACGGGATTACATCCGGTGCAAACACGATCAGCTGCAAAATAACAGTGGAGAGTTTAGATGTAAAACACCCAAAACAAACAGTTTATGCAGTTTGTGACTATTTGTTGTTTGTAAATTTTGACAAAATGTAGTAAAAGCTACTAAAAACGCTGCTTTTTGTAGTCATAAAAAAGTTATAAAAAATAAAAGTACAACAATTAAAATATTTAAAAAATTCCAATAAAATAAATTAAAATAAGTATATATTTTAATATAACTTTAAAAATAAGTATTTATTATTTAATAAATAAATAAAAACAGGTTAGCAAAGTATAACATAATTTCATATATGCTCCCCCTGATCCTTTGTTTTTTTTCATTTCAAGTTCAAAAATACTTTATTGATTCTAAAGAGAAACTAAATATTAATTACATTTTACAAAGCGTCGTCGTAGCTGGTTATGGCTGCAGGCAGGAAGCATCTCCTGTAGCAGTCTGTGTTACAGGGAATTTGAAGCAGAGTTTAATTCTGAGTACCTGACTGAAGATATTCTGTTTTTTAAGGCCCTAAGAGGATGCTCAGGGTAATTTTATGTAAAATTAAGAAAATGATGTTCTCAGAACAAAACCCGCCGTCTTTATCAGGCTGTTGAGCCTTTTTAGGTCCCTAAATGTAAACTTTTCTCGTCTCGTGTGGTTTTTGTTGCTTTGCATCATTTAAACTCAACTCTGGGGTCGTATTTATGAAAGCAGTGAAGTCCAGGAGGCCATCGGCGTCCAGTTCAACAATAGGCTACAGAGAGACGCTAACAAAGTGTGAAACTCCTATAAGTGAGTCTTTGCTTCAGTTTCCACTCCGACCAGCCAAGTGTGGCTTCTCAAGAGTCCGAACCAAATCGGTTTTACTTTTAACTCATGAGTTCTGCACAACCGCAGTCACATGAAGCTGGATGAACAGACGATATCTGGAGGAAATGAATCTGAATGAATATCCTTTTATTATTTTACAGTCCTGGTGGGTTTAAAATTCGACTCGGATTATTTCACCACAAGTTAGCGAGGAATCATCTGATTCCTTTACATTTAAAACGGCACAAACGCAGAATTAAGCTCTGCCTCAATTTTCTGTGATTTTTGTGTTTGCATCGGCTGCTACTTTCATTTTAAAAGAGATGATGCACATTAGGGAATATGCTAAAGTTAGCCAAAAAGGCTAGTTTTCATCTGCAGTCCCTCAATTAATAAAAATACAATGCAAACCAGGCAAGCTAACAAAAGAAATAATAATAAAAACAGTAAATAAAAAGCAAAAGTTAACCAGAAACTGGATGCGAGAAACAAACGTCTAGTAAATCAATAAATAAACACGTTAAATATGACATTTTTGCTTTTTCCAGGATTTATCTTTTGTAGACTTTAGGAAAATGTTTGCTTTCTTAGCTTTATGTCACTTAGCTTATCTTTTCAACAAAGATGGCAGCATTTCAGCAAAGGTAATACATGATTTATTTTATTTGTAATACACGTTTCATAACAGAAAATGTAAACAAATCAACCCTTTTCCTTGGTACCCAGAAGAGCAGAAATAAGGAGAACTGTAGATGTCAGCTTCCGCTGTAGCGCTAAGACAGCTTCCACTTTGTGTATTAATGAGTATTAATGTATATTTGGTGTTTGAAATATTAAAGTGGGCAGTAATTAGCGTTTTTTATGGGGAGCCTTATGTATTTCAGCTATTTGCAGGTGGTTGTGAATGCAATAGATCAGATTTAATTTAAAAGAAAACAATCTAAAAAACTGACACTGGTCAAAACTGAACAGCATTGTTAGGATATATTCTTAAAAAAAAAAAATACAGTTTGGCATGTGGGAAATGTTTAATCTCTTCTAAGGGGGTCACAGCAGGGGAACTTTTTTTTATTTTCCAATGCTGTAGAGCAAATCTATGACTAACGCTGTAGGGCAACCTGACCCACCGTGATGTCTTTGCCTAATCTGAACGGGCAGCACACATTAGATGATAATAACGTTCATAAATTCGGACATTTTGATGGAGAATGAGGAAGCTTTTTGTTGTTTCAACATGAACCGGCTGCTGTTTGCTGTGTCAGTGCAGCAGCTCCAGTCAATGTTAAGCTAACTTAGAAAATGGACTTTAACCTAAAGTCTGTTTAACCCACCTGAGGACTTAATTAACACCGATAAGATTAGCTATCAACACGATAGCCGCATTGACAGTTTTTAACTAAATAGGATACATTAAATGGCCTCAGAGAAGAACATTAAACTGAACTACAGCAGCAGACGTTGTTTGAATAATTTAAATAAACCCGGGGGAGGATATATTAGGTAACCCCAACTGAGCCAAAAATACTTAGTAAAAGTTTGTTAGGATCCCTTAATATTTGTCCTGGTTACGTTCAGTCGGAGAAAGTTTAAATTACTTACAGTAAAGTACCCAACTGCGACCGTTATAGTAACGATCCAAAAGAGGCTGGTCCGTTTAAAATAACCGCTTGGAGCCATTGCTGCTGTTTAACGTTGTTCTACGGTGGTGGTGCCGCCGTCAAATACGACCGACTCGAAACAACACGCACACGTCAACCACGGAGGAGGAGTTTTTGTTGTTTTTTAAAAATCTCAGTCAAAATCTCGTATAAAAATAATAATAATTCTGTAGTAATTGTACGACATCTGTATTTTAATGTGGGTAGATAATATGTTCTGTGAAGGCGTCAGAGTGAAGACGAAGCAACACAGTGGAAAGGTCAAGGATAAAGTTGTGGAAAAGTTGCAAAGGGTAAGGCTATGAAACAATATTCTAGGTTTTGGATATCTCATTTCATGACCTGAAAATAGGGAGAGTATGACAACACAACTACAAACCTACCAAGACATGGCCGTCCAGTGTTAAAGGTATTTGTACAACTACAACATAGAGCCGTTGAAGGCATAAAAAAAAAAAGATAACTCTCACCAAATGATGCATTAATTAAAAAAAAAAATATATAGAAATAAAAACTTGGACATTTCTGAGTTTCAAAAGTCAAACATTTGCCAGAAAAAAACTCAGAAATGTTGAGATTAATCTCAGAAATGTTCTAGAAAAAAAAAAAAAATTGGACATTTTTGAGTTTCAAAATTTGAAAATTTTGGAAAATTTCAAAAGTCAAAAATTTTCAAATTTCTTGATGTTTGATACTATGTTAAATAATTAAATTGTTTAAAGTACTGCAGTAAGACCAATAATTGGCATGATATTTTTCTGTTAGCTTGAACAGCTGCTTTCTCTCCTGCGTTGCACTGAGCCGTTCCCAAGCCTGTTCTGGAGGCTGGTCGTCTTATTTGGAAAGGTTTTTGTTTGCCAAGTTGATTTCACATTCCAATAATGCTGACATCTATCACATGGAGAGGCCAATCCATGACAGATAGCGTCTCATTGTGTTTTTATCTGTCAGGGTACATGCGTTTACTGCAGTTTACGGGCGGCTGCTTCATCATCTTCTGCATGTAAAAAGTGGAGTGTTGGGTGTTGTTTCTGCAACACAACAGGCTAAAAATGCTGCACCCATATCACGACGGTGCCTCCCTCATGTTTGACTTGTGTAACGCCCCAAAAACCTGCCGAACCACATTTAACGGCAGTAGCTGCATCAGTCTCTTGCAGAGAAGATCTGCGTTTGGGATCATTCAGCTGTTTGTGATGTAGTTTGGGTTAATCAGACTACATATTTTACTCTAGGATAATTTAGTATACAGAGAAGTTCATAGTTCATCCTACGCCAAAATCATTCATGATCACTGTGTGTTGTGTCTGTGCTGATATGCTATGTTTTGTTCTCTCCAAACATCTCTGCTATGCTAGCATGCTCACTGAGGTTTGTATGATCTGAGATGGAGCTTGTGAGTTTTTGCAGCCAGTTCACAATCTTACTTTTGTGGTGAATTTGCTAGATTGTCCAGGCCTGTGAAAACTGACAGCTTCCTTCTTATATTTTATTTATTTGTTTGTTTATTTCATTTATTTATAGTTTAAAATTAACATATTACATGTTGACATGAGGAAAATATTAATGAATGTGAGTTTTATTAACTCCTTTTCTTATGAAAAGGATTTTTTAACTAAAAAAACAAATTTTTATGAAGGTTTTTTTTCCTTGATTATATAAAAATTTTGTTTTTTTTTAAAGGAAAAAGTTTGTTTTTTAATAGAGAAAAACTTATTTCTTTTTAAAGAGTTTCATTTATTTTAAAAAAAACCTCATTTTTTATTTAAAAAAATATTTTTTAAGTTAAAAAAAATGCCTTTTTAAGAATTTTTATGAAAAATCCTTGAAAAAAATCTAATTTCTTTTTTTCTTAAATCTTACATAGGTTTGAATAACTGATAGACGTTTAGCTTATAATAAACTGACTTTTGGAAGAAGGCGTAGACTACAAACGCTTTATTTTTCTTCAAAAACAACCTGATATAGATTCTTTTTAAGATTCTTTAAAAAATAAAACAAATTTGTATGAAATAAAACTAATTTTATTATATTTTAATTTAAAAATGAGTTTTTAATAGTTTTAAAGATATTTTTGAAAAATCTTTAAAAGAATCCATATAACAGTCAATGATTATATGTAAAAACAATAAAGAAAAATCATGTATCTTTAAATGATACAGCACTCTACTGCATCATTATACCTTGAGAGAATATTTTATTTTATCTACTATAAGTTTAATTACAACAATAAAACACAATATTTGTGTTTTCTTTATTCCGGATGGTAACATCCATCCTCACTCAAACTGAAAGAGATCATCAGCGTTTTTACTGCTTTGACTTTTAAGTGATAAGTTGATTAGATGTTTGCTTTTTTAAAAGAAAAAAAAATATGCACAAATCTCTGTGCAAGCAGGACTGAGCCAAGTGCAGCTGTTTGTAGTGATTTCGCATTAGCTGGACAGCCTGTTGGCCGCTTTTGGTTATCTTTAATCACTCGATCATTGTATGTAAACCTGGAGCATAAGAAGTAATCTGATGGGACGGTTCAGTGATAGAGGACTTTTCCCCTTTTTCAGAAATTTATCTGGAATAAATTGGATCGTATTTACACAACTAAAAGTTCATTAATATTTTGAGTTTTATGAATTATTTAAAATTAGCAGCTCATGCATGAGTTACGTAAGTTTGTAAAAAAAACAAAACGCTGAGGTTGTCTGATGGGATTTAGCTGAAGCACAGAGAGAGAAAGCTGGTCTGTCCACACAGCGGAGACATTGATTTTCCTCCTTTTGCAGATAAAAGATAAAACAATGGAGCTTGCTGTGCTCGCCTCTGATAACTCATGACTGCATTGTCTTCTTTTATACTTGCAAAACTGTAAATCTGCTCCTGCACTTTGCTCAGCATTGACGTTTAGTTTTTACATTATCAGTGCACTTCGAATGTAGCTGCTTCCCTGAAGCCCTAAATTCAACCAAAAAGGTCCAGACAGTTTTTAACGTTACAAACACAAAGTTCAACATATTGGGACGACAAAAAGTAGCAAATAATTCAGAATTGTAAGGAAAGGGATAAACTCTTAAACAATTCAATAAAATTTAGTGCAACCAATTGGAAGCAAAAACTGAGACGAGAAACTCACTTTTGAAAGAAAGATATAATAATTCCTGTTTAAACCATGCAGGCTTTACTCTAGAGGTGCAACATCGAAATCCCCAATTAGAAAGTCCTTATTTCTTATTTCAAAATTAGTTTTTCTCTCCAATCAAAAACACAAAAGTAATATTATTGTGATTTTTTTTGTCTCGTTTACATTCAGAACAATAAATTAAACAAGTTTCAGTTTAATGAAACCAACATTAATGTGATATTTTCCTTAATGTTTACAGCTATTTAACTTTTTGGCCCAATTATTCTCTATTTTATTTGATCTATAAAATATTTTTAGTTCATTTAAAACAACAAAAATGAGAAAGCCCCCACCAATATATTAGCACCGAGCTAGCATGATAAAAAAATAATTAAAATGACGTTGAATGATTCAAACTACATAATATTGCATAAAAAAACTATTTCTATTATTGTTATAGTTGACAAATCTCGTCCAGCTGTTGGCTGCTGCCATTGTTGTTGAAATATAAGATATAAACTTACTTGTTTATTATACCTTTAATGTTTATCAGCTGATGTTACTTTCAAATAGTAAGAATAATATGGCACCTAAATACCCGTCTGCATTTCAAAATCAATTTTTTTATTTTTTATTTGCCATAACAACACCAGTATGATGTACATTATGCTAATGATATTAGGTATGTTAAACACAGAGTAGCTTTGGGATGATAAAGCATCAGGTGTTGACATGCTGGTTTAGGGGGCCCAAATGAAAACCTGGTTAGGGCCCCAAAAAGGCTTGTGCCCTGGGTGTCCAAACTTTGTCCTCCAGCAGCTTCATCCTTTATTCTTCAGATTTCAAACCTCCAAGTCAAGAAGTAATGAGAGTATTTGACTTAATGTGAAAAGGCCAAACTTTCAAAAAGCATGGATGTTTTTTCTTTTATTAATCAGAGATCTGGTGAAGGTCTGGACATGTTTAAGCAGAAGATAAAGTCTGAAGCTGCTTTGATCTAACAGGTAAAAGTCCAATTACTCACTGCTTGAGTCATCCTTTGTTTTCCCACAGAGCTGCTCTGCATAAGAATGCCACTGATTGGCTTCAGCTCACTGCTACACTTTGCACTGTTTCTAAAAATAAGTCCCTAAGATTGTTGTTTGTTGATTAATGTAAACTTGTTAGCATGCTTTGGCTTAATAATGGTTAATCTGAGGCTTTGTTGCAAAACTGGAATGAAAACATTTGGTGTAAAGTTAAAGCTGAAGTGTGTAACTTTAATTTTTTTTAAATATGTTGTTTATTTGTACATATTTGTTAAAACTGTCACCATGTCATGACAGTATAATATGAGACAGATAATCATAGAAAAGATTGATTTCTGCAGACGGCAATAATAGCTGTCTGCAGAAATGAACCAAAAGCAACCAATCAGAGCCAGGAGGCGGGTCTTAGAGCAGTCAATCATGCTCATGTACGCTGCAAAATGTACTAATGGGAGAGAAACAACTTACTGTTACAGGAACCTTTTAATCCATCTAACATCTAACTAGCTTTAACAGGCTACGCTAGCTGTAGCGTGACACAAGATTGTGATTGACAGCGCAAAGCCCCGCCTCCTGGCTCTGATTGGTTTTTTTCTAGTTAGCGCTGGAAGAAGGCTAAACTATCACAAGGTGACAGTTTCAATGAGAATGTTTCAATAATATCCACTGAAAAATAAAACTTAAAATATGCAGAAAGTGATTTTCTGCCTTTGTACCTTGTCTTGCATATTTAGCATCACGTGACACAAACAGTAAAGTGGTATCGACGAGTTTCTGTTAGAGACTCGTTTCTGTTAGAGACTCGTTTTTTGTCTTCATATTTGTCGTTGACCTTGTCTCAGATCTGGAGTGGGATGGCTGATGATGTGAAGTGGGTGGTCGGTGGGGGGGGAAAGGGAGATGCTGTGGGGTCAGAGTCCCACCGTCAAGCATTAAACAAACGCAGCCCCGCCCCCGCTCACTGAGCGCAAGCTTTGGTGGGACTTTTCAGGGTTCTCAGGTGGTCAATATAAAAGGTGCTCTGATACAGCAGACAGACACCGACCTCAGTCCCAGCAGCGACTCCCAGAAGCCAGTTCAGTCCAGCTGTTGCGATGTGGAAGGACTCCAGTCATGGTAAGAGCTGCAGGATAAACTTACGGGGCTAAAAATCAGCTATTCTATGATTAAAGTAGATTTTCTTAAGTTAAAAATCAACTATTTAAAAAAAAAAGAAATAGCTTTTTATTCAATGTAAAAAGAAAATGATCTGTTTTAAGAAAAATGTCACTTTTTAAACTAAAAATGAGCTATTTTAGGAATAACACTGTGTTGCTTTTTAAAAGCTAAAATCAACTTTTTTAAGAATAAAGTGATGTAGGGTTTTTTTTTTCCCAAGCTAAAAATAAACTTTAAGTATAAAATTGTGTAGCTTTTTCTTTTAAATCAAGCTAAAAATCAACTATTTCATCCAGATTTCTGTTTTGTTGAAACAGTCAGAGGCAAAACGTTTAGAGACAGAGGAGAAACCTGTGCATCTTGCTAAGTAGAAACTGCTCTTTTGTTCTTTCAAGTTTATTGATATTTCATCAATAAAATGTGCCTTAACAATAGAAAAACATATTAAATTGGTCGTATTTGCTCTTGTGTTAAAGTAATCTGCATTTTTGCCCCCTAAAGTCGGTTGTTTCTGGTAGAAAATGTGAACACAAACAGTATCTCAGTGCCTTGGTGTTTTGGACCTCTTTCCCCAGACGACTTGCGGCCTGCGGCCTCCGGCAGCGGCTCGTCTCGCAGCGCCAGCCGCAGGAAGAGGACCAGCTTCTCCAAAGAACACGTTGAGCTTCTGCGCGCCACCTTCGAAACCGACCCGTACCCCGGCATCAGCCTCCGGGAGAACCTGTCCCAGACCACTGGCTTACCAGAGTCACGCATCCAGGTAAGGACCTTCACAAATAATGAGATGGAACAAAAAAAAAACGTATCTCTGTGTTTGACTTCAGCATGGAACGTTTCCATTATCAGAGCAGCAAAGAGGAAATGCATGAGAGAGGAAAAATAAGAGCCAAAAATACACTTTATAAAATGAAAAACCTAAATCCATATATATATATGGTATAAAATAAATATATAATTATATATTAAAAATACAGAGAAAACAGGATCAACTGTGTTAGACACCAAGAAAAGAAGCAAAAAACTTTTGTTTTTATTTATTTGCTTACTTGGTTGGTTGTTCATAATGAATGTATGTATAAATATATTTCTTTACACTTTTCTTCTTATACTTTGCTGATTTCCGTCGAATCTAAAAATAATTCTAATATTAGACAAAGAGGGATAAATACAGGATTAGTATTTATCCTGCATTTATCCTTTTTCCACTTTTTTGGTTTGTTTGTGTTGTGGTTTTTCTGTTGTTTTTTTTTTATTTGCATATGAAAAGGTTAAAAATGACTAAAATAAAAAAAACAAGATGAAACTAATACAGAAATAGAAAAAACAATATTTCTGTATGTTTCTAATATTAGAACTAATATTAGATTTGATGAAAAAGTGTAAGGTAACATATTTATGCATAAGGTTTTTATGAAAACTAATTTAAAAAGTGTCCATAATACCTACATATAGATATATATACAGTTATTATTACTGGATGAATTAAATTGAACATTTTATCCATATCTGTGGAAACAGTTAATCCACGTCTATTTATAATTTCTCTCTCATCTAAGTACCAGATTACGTTTGCAGAAATCGCTGCGTTCTTTATATTATTGAATCAGTTTGCTGTTTTCATGCTTTTATTATGAAAATCTGAGCTTTTAAAAGCGTCCTACACTTCAGATCCTACTGATCCACGAGTCTTAAATCTGAACTTGTTTTTATCTCATTTGAGGCTCCATGAACTGATTCCTCTTCCTGTTTGTCCGGCGAATGATTAACTGAACCTGTGTTTAATCAGCTCCGTATTTAAACTCTGACTTTCGTTGTTTTTTTTTTTGTTTTTGTTTTTAATTTCCTGTCCAGGTTTGGTTCCAGAACCGCAGAGCCCGCACCCTGAAATGTAAAGAAGCCAAAAAGGCTCTGTGGCTGTCCAGCAGCCCGCATCATGATGCTTTCCCTTCACCTCCAAGCGTCGCCGGCAGCGGGTCATCGGCGCCGCTGAGGCCTCAGGGGCCGCCGCCAGCCTACCCACCCCCCGTCAAACAGGAAATGAACGGCGCCACCTACTACAGCCAATGTCCTCCTGCTTACTCTCCCCCTGGACAATACAGATCCTTATTTGGGCTTCAGAGTAGCCGCACCAGAACGTCCAGTCCGCCCACGTGGGGCGTGTGGCCCCAGCCCGGCCCCACCCAAACCTCTCCTGTCCCGCCTCTGTGGTGCAAAACGTTGGAGATGATGAGCTTCGCCGCCAACGGGCCAAACGTCTCGTACCCGGAGCAGCAGATGTACAGCAGCTCCTCCTCCAGCTCCCAGTTCTCCACTCCAAGCACGCCGGACTCTGGGTACTGGGACGCCAGCGCCGGGAACAGCCCTCAGCTGGGAGGTCCGTTCGCTCAGCTGGAGAAGATTTGGACCGGGATGGTTCTGGAGGAGAGCGGCGAGCCGCAGCACCCGAGGGCGGCCCAGCAGGCCCCGCTTCCTGTTCTGTCCCTGCAGGAGATCCTGGGGGTGTTAAACGAAAACTGGTTGGAAGGAGAAACTCTGGAAGGTTGTGCTTCAGAAAAAGCTCCTTCCTATTGATGCTGGGTCAGTCCAGATTTTTGGACATTTGTACATTTATTTATAGCTGCAGTGTGTAACTTTTATAAAATGTATTTTTTTGCATATTTATTAAAAATGTCACTATATGAGACAGATAATCTTTGGATAAACTGAGCTTCTCTCCCATTGCTAACTAAAAACAACCAGTCAGAGCCAGGAGGTGGGTCTTAGCGCTGTCAATCACCCTTCCCACTCACCCCCTTGCTTTCTGCAGCTAATAGAGAATGTCATAAAGCTCAGGCTAGTTAGCATGACCATCGATGACGGTTTTTCTGTAATGGTAGCTGTTTCTCCGCCATTAGCACATTTAGCATCGCGTACATGTGGCTGATTGGCAGCGCTAAAACCTGCCTGATTGGTTGTTATTGGTTGAGAGCGCTGCAGTTCTTCACTTGGTGACAGTTTTAACAAATATTCTTTATAAAATTCACACACTGCAGCTTTAAAGTATGTGCAGCTTTAAATAAATTTACATTTTGTGTAGGTTTTGTGTTTAAAAAACTCGGGTGTAACGTTGGAAATTAATGAAAATGATTTTTAATTTAAAATTTTGTCTTTTAACACAAAATCACTGCAGCTTTGATTTACTGTATTTATTAATCTGCCCAATATTTAAATAACATGACTGATGATTGCTACGCGTTTATATGTTAAAAATAATAATAATAATAATAATAATAAATCTGTATTTCTAAAAGTTAACAATGTTTTCTTTGCTTTGGTCAGTCTGAAAAACAACAACTTGATTTAAGTTACATTTACACACCTAATCTATCGAGCACTGAAAAAAATGCAAGTCAGCTGAACGAACTGAAAATGATGTGTTTAATTTCTAAAGTAAGTAATAACTCTCTTTATTTAAGTTAATATAGCTCGATGCAGGGACATTCAGGGTCAGAGGTCATTCAGCATTCAGAGTCATTGAATATAATTGATATGCAATCTAAAGTAAACTTTGTGTAGTTTCATTATCGCGCAATATTTGTTTTTCCAAGGGAAAGGTGCTGTTACATCTATTAAGTGTAACCGTCCAATAATTTACTTACCAGTTGCCTCTGGCACTTTTTTGGACCTACAGCAAAACATTTAAGAGCCGCGCTGCTGGCACAGAAACTGAAAAAATATTTAATGTTTCAGGCAAAAGTAATAATGTGGATAAATAGTCAAAATAGCGCTAGTTTGAACTATTATGAGCAGACTTAGCGCTGCTTTAGATGACAAAGAAAGTAGTTTTATTAGCTCAACTCTGAGTAGCTGTTGGCTCATTTTTGGGTCGCTGTTAGCTATGCTAGCTGCTAGCCAGATTTGAAATAGCTGTTTGCTCGACTTTGAATCACTATCAGTTTGAGTCTGAGTAGCTTGCATGACTCTAAGTAGCAAATTTATTGATTTTGAGGAAATTTTTAGTTTGGCTCTGAGTACTTGATGATTTTATTTTATTTTTATATGTGTTATGGACTACTTTTTTTGTCTCAAAATGAAGATTTTCACTATTTGCTGGATTCTGAGTAGATGTTAGGTTGACTCTATGTAGCATTTAGCTCAACTGTGAGTAGCTGTTAGCTCCGCTATGCGTAGCACTTAGCTTGATTCTGAGTCGCTGTCAGCTTGACTCGGTGTAGCTGTTGGCTAGTTCTGAGTAGCTGCTAGCAGAGCTGTGAAAAACTGTCAATTGGACTTAGAGTTTTGGTTCGACTTTCCGTAGCGCTTAGCTTATCTCTGCTAGCTGTTAGGCGGGTTCTGAGTAGCTGCTAGCAGAACTGTGAAAAACTGTCAATTGGACTTAGAGTGTTGGTTCGACTTTCCGTAGCTCTTAGCCCAAGTAGACATTTTATTGCTGCAACTTTAACAACCTACTTCATGTGTTGCAGCTAATTAGGGCAAAAAGCAACAACCAGAGAGGAAATTCTGACTTTCAAAGTTGATGCTGTGACTCATAATTTGTTTTTTTGACACAACATTCCGACTTATGAGTACAAATAGAACAAACTTATGAGCATGCGTCCATAGGACTGACAAATAAGAATGAACGATATGATAAATAAACTATTTATTTATTAATACACTTAATTTATTACACATAAAATATCATATAGTCACAACCCTGTTATGTTAGAAGTTCATTATTTGTTTTAAGGCAAACAAATCCACTACAACTGTGACTCTATTTTTTGACTCTTTATATTCTAGAAAGTATTTTTCACATCCATGATTTTATGCACTTTATAAAATTTTTACAACTCTTAGATTCTCTTTCTTCATTCAAGAATTTTCTCTGTGTTAACGTATAACCACTGATACGTTATCAGAAAAAAATTCCTCTGTCATTGATATTTGACAGCTCTACTATCGTGCAGGGGGGGAAGTAGGTCGTTTCTGCAACGGGTGCAACAAAAGGCTCTTATGTAAACGGTAATATGTGGGCTACACACAAGAATACGACACAAATGATGATTATTTCCAAATCTGATGCTTTTTACAGGCAAGAAAAGACATAAACTGAGGTAAACATGTGTTCAATTTGTATTTCTCCCAATTTGAGAGCAGGACTTCGAGTCCAAACCTTAACTTTGTGTAATCACGTGAAATAATGAGAATCCTGAGGATTATTATTCCTGCTTTTAGGTTTACAGCTTCATGGTCGCTGTTATTCTCATCATGTCTGTCAGGATTTGGTCTTTAAACTATTTGGCTCTTTATTTAAGAACCCAAAGCGAACTGGGTCAGAAATGTTTATCGGGGTGTTTTTGCATGTGTGCAGTTCGTCTGTCTCGGTCAGCAGTGGAGAAATTGACCGAATGCCTTTCAAAAACCCAGAGATGGGACGGCGCTGCGTCAGCAGACTGACCTCTGAGGTGGGGAAGAAAGTCTGAAAGTCACACAAGCTGTTTTTATCTAAAGAGCAAAATATAAACTGCTGCTAGAGTTTTTTTGTTTTTTTTTACCTTCATTTAACTTGTGTGATTTAATATTTTTTGTTAGATTTTTCTTTTGCATCATTTCTTTGCTTTTTGAGTTCCTGCTTTATACCACAAGAGGTCCTCGTTTAGCCCTTCATCTAATCCCACCTGCCACAATTTTAAACTAACTTTTAAACAAACAAAATAAGTTTCTAATAGTTTTTTTTTTGTTACAAAATAAATGTTAAAACCTCCATTTCCTGCTGTAGTTTCATCTGGTTCAAACCCCAGCTTGAGTGAGGTGTTTATCTGCCTAAACAGGCATTTCTAGATGCTTCTTTATTTTATCCACAAAATAAAACATAAAGTTGTTTCATCTTGTTTCACCTGACATAATAAAGCATGCTTCCTCACCCAACGAACCGTGAAAATAAAATAAACAGGATGTTGGGGCTGAAGCTCGTTCTGACCTCTAGCCTGAATACTCGCGTTGGGAGGAAGGGTGTCGGCCTCGTGTCAGTGTTTGATGCAAGTTCCTTTCTCAATGCCTGCAGAAGACATACAATAGGCTTAGACACAAGAGGCAACATGACTTATTGGACGCACTAAAGATAGATCAGCAGAGGAAACGCTGGAGACTGTCTCCAGCAGGTGTTGACCAGAACGTGAGGCGTAAACGGCTTATGACAGCTGCATTTTTAAACAAAGCCGCCTGTAAATCAAGACACATTTAGAGTTAGAGGTTAAAATCGTAAAACATGTTTTAGAAACGTGAATTGGGTAATCTATATGATGATTATTTCAACTAAATGTTGTTGAAATTCATATCATACAAATGTCTTCAAACTGTTTTTGTTGTTTGTGATGGAAGAATGTCCAATGGCAGTCAGTCTTGCAACAAATCTGAAGAGGCCTCTGACTGAAAAATGTAGCATGACATGCTAACAGCTCAAAATCTGGGAAACCGAGATAATATTACACAGTAAAAATTTCTGGACGACACTTTTAGTTGTTGGCGAACACGGCAAATCCAGCTTATTTGCTTTGCTGCTCTTCTTTAAATGAGATGTTGGAGTAGGGGATGTTGGAGTTGGGGATGTTGGAGTAGGGGATGTTGGAGTTGGGGATCTGAGATGCTTCGAGCGTCCTCCTTCTTTCTCCGTTCTGCATCCATGAAGCCTCTTTTTTAACTCCTCGTCCATTTGTGGTCTTAGTTCCGATATCTGTTGAGTTATTGAGATGCTAATTTTCTGGTCAAATATATATATATATATGGTAACAAGGTATTGTTTTATACATATAAAACAATACCTTGTTACCATGGTTACACATTATAAAAAGTAAGACCAAAAATCCTTCCAGCTGCAGATAGATGATAAAAATTAATTTTGAGAACAAGTTGAGAGATACAAAAACAGAAGAAGCTGATTTTGTAATCTGAATTTGAAGTTAGGGCGTCTTGTCACTTTAAATCCAAATGCTGCTGCTGGACCCCAACTCAATATTTACATTCGCAAGTGAAACTGGCAGCAAACAGATGCGCAATTATACAACCATCTTTGAACATTATGTAAAAAAATTTTCTGAATGGTAAGTCAGCAATAAAACACTTGTCTTTCTCAGCAGCCATTGTACAGTGAATTCATATGGAGCTAAATTGGAGCCTTAAAGTTTGTTCAAAATGAAAAAAAAATTATTAACTTGGAAAAAAAAAAACATTTGAAAATGAAGAAAAAAGTTTCAAACTGAAATTAAAACTTGACGTGAAACTGAAGTGGGGGGGGGGGAAATCTAAACTACTTTTCAAATTCAGGTTTTTTTTTAGTTTCAAACCTTTTTTTGTCAGTTTCAAACTTTTTTTTTTTTCAGTGAAATTTTTTTCTTAGACTTTATGGCGCCATTTTAATTTCTCATACTGAGAGGAAAAACCAGCTGACCAAATGTGGCGGCACTCTGCTTTGTTTGCTAGGTAACAGGGTTGGGCTCGCTGGACGGTGTAACAAATGTTATGAGCAGTTTCTTGAAAGGCTTATTTTCCAGACACCAAAAAACATTAACTTGTTGCCAAAAAACGTCTGGGTGGGTTATTAAAGCACTTGGGTTGTTTTTTTTTTGTTTTGTTTTTTGTTTTTGAAGCAACTGAGACCCAAACGGAAGCACAAGAACGTGAAAAATATGCATGTTTGGATTAGCAAACCTGCCTCAGCAGGAAAAAAAAAAAAAAGCAATAGCGTGTCGCTGCCACTTGGAGGCAGCATCAGAAACAGGGAACACACTGCCGGTTGCTGTAAACTTGTTTCTCAGCCTTGGTCCCAGAAACCACAGGGATCTTGTTGCTGCTGTAGTCCTGGAAAAGGTTTTGGACTGAAATCAAGTCAGCAACTGCTGTATGATCAAGGACTGACAGACTCTCTGACCCCGGCGGAGCTGTGTCTTGTTGACATCTGATTTCATTGTTTCCTGTCCAGCTTATAAGATAGACAGCATGATTGGCTCAAGCAGCTTCCTACTAGGAGATGCACTGAATCAATTCTGGTCCATCCTGAGGTGTGACTTTGAGTTTTGAAGAAGGAAGTTCCCAGATACGCCAGAGCGGCCTGTGAGTGATGGTCCTCAGCTGCTTCTGGGGCGAAGCCTCTCTAAAAATACGGCCTGTAATTTGACCAAACCCTGCCATGGAGCCCACGGCCGCCGCTCTAATTCAGGCGCTGGTCGTGATTGCACTGCGCCACTTTACCCCCGTGTTCGGCCTCAACCTCAGTTTGCACTCCGACGCCGTGATTGATCTCGGCCTGTGACAGACAGGAAGTGTGTATTTATGTGTGAGTTCCTGCATGCGCTCATGCATTTCGATCTGGGAGATAGCATCTGGATAACCGATAGGAAATGTGAAAGGGAAGCCTCTTAGGATTTGTTTGCCTTTCCTAAAATAGAAGAGCAAAGTTTCAGCAGGCCGGACTTCAGTTGTCTGTAAAAACACAAATGTCATTAGAAAATCACAGATAATCAACGTGATATCATAATTATGTCAATTCAGAGTAACAGTGGGCATTTATTGCATTGTGTATCATTTATTGTGATAAATTACATATCACAATAAGACTTATGATATGTAATTTGATGTATTGTTGCCACGATAAATTCTAATTTTACTACTTTCTCCACTTTCTGTTCAGTAAAAGCTTAGATAAATACCAAAAAATTTGAAATATACAAATTAATTTGCAGTTTAGTGATGCAAATCACACTTCTTCACATGACTGATGGTCTAGAGAAACACGTTATTTAAATTCATATTCAAAGATAAGTTATTGATCCCAAAGGCAAATTAAATGTTGTTAGTTATTATACATAGTGATGGCTGTTGGCAGGAAAGATCTCCTGTAACAGTCTGTGTTACAGTGAAATTGAAGAAGCCTCTGACTGAAGACACTCTGGACAGGGTCATGAAGAGGATGCTCAGAGTTGTATTGAGGCATATGTAACATTCATGAGCAGTAAAGTCCTGATGCTTGGTAGCATGCTAGCATGCTAACATGCTAACACGCTGATGTCTTCGGTCAATTCTTAGTTCAGATTAGCTTTTGTTCAACTGAGTCACTTCAGTTCTGGTCAATTAAATAGAATTCAATTCAGTTGAGCTCAGTTCAATTTAATTCAGTTCACTTCGACTCTATGTAGTTCAGTTCAATTCAATACGCTTTGAATCAGTTACATCCAATTGCATTCACTTCATTTTAGTTCAATTCAAATTCAAATAAATTCAGTTTGATTGAATGTAGTTTGATTCGATTCAAGTCAGTTCGTTTCAGTTCAGTTCAATTCAATGTAGTTCAGTTCAGTCCAATTGAATTTAGCTCAGTTTAAATCAGTAAAAATTTTAATTCAATTGATTTCAGTTCAGTTCATTTCAATTCACTTAAATTCCATTCAGATCAGTTGAGCTCAGTTTAATTAATTTCAGTTAAATTCAATTAAATTCTATGTAGTTTAGTTCAATTCAGTAAAACTTAGTTCAGTTCAGTTCAATAAAATTTGAATCAGTTACTCTCAGTTCCATTTAATTCAGTTCGTTAAGTTTATTTTAAACTGAATTCGGTTCAGTTACTAGTTGGTAACAAATGTCATCTAAAGACAATTTGCAGAATAGGACTCAACCAGTTGGAGTTCATTCAGTTCAGCCCAGTTCACTTTAATACACTTTTATATCTTTTTACAGAAGCATGTATAACACTAGGTAACCAAACTTTATCTTTATGTTTACATTTGTTTTGCTGTAAAGATTTCCTGCTGCAGTGTGTCAAATGTTTTGCTTTCGTCTGACTGGTAAAATAATGTTTTCAAAAATCCTCCTCCTTTCATTGTTTTCTGATTCCTGTCCAGCTGGTGTTCACATCTAAATGTTTCTTCCTGTCTTCATGGCGTTTTTTTTTTTGTTTGCTGATGTTCTCATGCTGGCTCTATTTAGTCATTCTGTTGACTGACTTTTATTCAGGGCTACGTATGAATGCGCGCCACACTTTTCAGATGTCTATTTGTAACGGAATGTGATATTATTTTTGCATCCGCCTCACAATGAGCCACTGCTGCGTTGGTGTAAGAGAGAGTGAAGAAATCAGCGACGTGCGGATGAGGACATCCACTTGGTTTCTTTACAAACGCGTCTTTGAGGTGTTTTAATGTTTGATCTCCAGCAGCTGAGCTGTTTTATTTTAACACATTATCAGACTAACTCTCAGATGCCAGCGATGAGATGAAGCTTCCTGTGACTTCGCTGATTATTTTGTGGTTATGGTTTCGTTCGCCTTAAATTGCGCGCGTATCTACACATGCCAGCTGTTTCCTTCTTTCTTCTTTTTTTCACTCTGTAAGCATACGTGCTTTATTAAGGCAGTAATGAGGGCTAATATGACAGCCCACACTGCGCTGCAGAGGTCAGATCTCTTTCTCCTTGCCTCAGGATCTCACACCACCTCCTGTGGCATCTCCATCTGCAGCTCTGTGCTCCCATCCCACACATCCCATCCATCGCACAGAAACAAAGACCAACGCAGCGAGGATGACTCATCTACTCATCAAAAACACAAAGTCATTAAAAAACGGAGACAGTAGGTTACTAAAGTTCAATCCCCGAATGAGTTTTTTTTACATTCTGACGTCTCATTTCACAAACTTTTATACGGCCCCCAAAGCTCCACACTCCAAACATTCAAGCAAGCTCAACAGATTTTGTTGGGCTAATTCATAACTTAGTTTATTGCAAATTTTCCACAAAGATGGTCAAAAACGTTGGGTTTAAAGTGATGCTAACTCCCACCAATAGGGGGCAGTATTTCTTACTTCTACTTCACTGCTGCCTTGGCCTTACTTGATGTCAAGTTGTAGTCTGTGATCGATATGATTAGTAACAAAAAAAAGTCACATTTACTGTCATACATAAGCGAAAATATTGTAATTAAAAAAAAACATGTATATTTATAAAGTAGCACCACAAAATCAGTAATTTTGATTGCAAAAGTAAATTTAAAAAAAATCACAAAATCCTGGAGGGATTCAATATTATTTAATTTTAAGATTTATTATAAAATAAATCTTGAATTTATTTTAATATTTAATTTTTGTTAATGGGTTTTATTAAAACATTCATATTCTTGATATGGCCTCAAAATTAAAAGGAGTTAGGCTAAGTTCACACAGCAGGTTTTGATGTTCAATTCTGAGTTTTTTTCTTCAGAAATCCGTTTTTTTATTTGTTTGTTTTTTTATATATATATATAAAAGTTACATTCTGCCCCTTTAAGATTCTCTTTGTTGTAGTGTGTTAAACTAGTGGGGCCCAAACAGCATCTCCTCTCGGGCCCCGACAAATCTAGAAACGGCCCTGCTTGTCCTTCTTTTCTTTTTTTTTTCCGATGTGTTGCTAATGATTTAATTTCTTCTAGTCCTGTAACCTAGGATCCCCCAGCAGGCGGACTGCAGGCTGGTTTCTAGGTTTTAGAGCCAGGCTCCGCCTCTCCACCCAGCTTGTCCAGCGGCGGCGGCGGCGGCGGCTCAGTGCGCCGGGGAGCGTCAGGCAGCAGGACACGCCGCGGACAGGAGTGGACCCGCCGGATCACAAAACACAATCCCTCCTCGCCTTCAAGGGGAAAACACCCCCACACATCTCCTCAGACTGAGCGATCCGGTGGAAACATCGGAACAAACTCCGGGTTGGATCCGTAGCCAGTGGCGGGCAGGAGGGATGCTGCTCCAGCCCGACACGGTGCACCGCGCAGTCCGCCTCCGAGGCTGGTGATGCCCGCCGCGGTGCGGGGATCCCCACCCAGCCTCAGCGGCAGCAGGTCGAAACAACAGGGCGTCGGGGAGACGATGGTGGTTCGGCCGGGATCATGGCTAACGGAACCGGTTCTATCATGCTGAAATGCGTCGTGGTTGGAGACGGCGCAGTGGGTAAAACGTGTCTCCTGATGAGCTATGCCAACGACGCCTTTCCAGAGGAGTATGTGCCCACGGTGTTTGATCATTATGCAGGTGGGGTCACATTTCTTTCTCCTAACCATGACATCACGACTTACTGAACTGCTCCTTTCTCTTTGTTTGGGGTTAATTTCCCAGCTTGAAATGCAATAAGCGGGGAAGAGAGGCGTGATTGAATCCCCCCTGACTTCTCTGACACTCTTTCTGCAACTGCATTGCATCTGTTGCTGTAATCAGAACCACTTGTTCGGCTTCCCGTTACCTCAGAGGGGCTGGAAGTCCCTGAGACCAGCAGCCCTGACGCCACCCTCACCTTTCAACTGCTCTTGTCATTTGTCTTGCAGTGAGCGTCAACGTCGGAGGGAAGCAGTACTTGTTGGGACTGTATGACACAGCTGGTCAGGTATGTTTTCAGTTTCACTCTGTCACATCAAGTGCTGTAGAAAAAATGCTTGCTCTCTTCAGTTTTTGTATTTTTTCTTTGTTTGTTCTGTGGGCTACGCCTGTGAAAATAAGCAGTAAATGAGTTAATCACAGGAAAAATTAAAACAAACTCAGTGATGTCCATTTGGTGTTTCTCTCTTTCTACCAAAAACTGGATGATAAAAATCTTTGGTCTGATGCTTTGATCTCAACTACCGCGTTTTTTGAAGGAGGGTTTTGTTTACAGAGAATAAATAATTCACTTTTGTTTTGTTTATTTATCTTGAATATTTAAAATGTTTTCCAGTTCCAGTGTTTAATATTCATCAGAATTTAAAGTTTGTTGATCTTTCAGAACATGTCCTTGTATTATTATGCCATTTCCATCTCAAAATAACAATATTATCATTTATTGCAATAATTCCTGGAACAATAGATCGTCAAGCAATATGTATTATTGTGACAGGCCTGGTGTTGGCATGTTATTAAATATTTCAGCTCATTAAAGATACTCTGAGTGAATGGAAAATGCCGTAGGGCGGAAACAATTAATCGTGATTAACCAATTACTGAAATAATTGTCAACTAGTTTATTAATTGATTAATCACTAACTACGGTATACAGACTAAAAAACTCAAATTAGAGCAGTAATTAAGATAAAACTGTACAAAAAACACATACATTTTTAATTTAAGCCAAAAAATCCTTCTTTCCAGTTGCAGTTTTAGTTTCATCTGGTTCAAATACTGTAAAAAAAAAAAAAAAAAAACTCCTTTTGCTATCCAGTTATTAATTGGTTAATCAAAAGTAATAATCAGCATAACCTTCACTAATCAGCTGATCAGCCCTTCACCGTATTGATGTTAAGTCAAGTTTTTCACATGTTGTTGGTTTGTTTTAGCTGTGGATGCTCTCTTTGCTACAAATGATAAAGTGTTCACTAAAGAAATGCTGTTATTGCATATAAAGCAAGAAAATGTTTATTTTCTTATTTAAAAATTGTTATTGTTTATTTGTGTTTTTAATTTATTGCTAAGATTCTACAAAAAGGCTTACGTGGTTAAATGAAACATTTGCAAAGGGTTATGCCACTTTTCTCCTTTCTTTGCACCTTATCAACCTTCCAGACCTCTCAGGTCTTCTGGTTCTGGTCCAGAAGAGGCATTCAGCTTCTATGCACCACAAATCTGTAGCAAACTACCAGAAAACTGCAAAGATGCAGAAACACAGAGTTCCTTTAATCCAGACCAAAAGCCCACCTTGTGATTTATAATAGCTGGAATTTTGATCAACATATTTGATGTGTTTGATGATGACATTTAATAAAATGTGATGTTTATTGCTTGTTTCAAGTGGGACAAATTAGATTTTTTTGGGGGGTGAAAAGATCAGTATTGGGCCATTCAGACAGTGATGGAAAAACTCTGATTTTCAGAGTTTAGTCCACTTTAATCCAGTTTGTTTGTCTAGAAAGTCGGATTCATTTATGGAAATGATTCATTTGTGGATTCACCGCTCCAAAAGCAGGAAGTGGACTACAGTGCAAGGCATTATGGGTAAATACAACCAAAAACAAACGCGCTAGGCTATCGCGAGGAAGAGAAATGGCTTGTGGTCTTTGACCAAAGACAAACGAGAAATCCTTCAACCGCTAAAATCTGACGCCATTTTTGTTCACGTTCCGTGAAAAAGAAAGTTACTCCAAAAATGTAACAAATGTTGCAGTTTTGGTGCCCAATTGAAACGGGTCTACCGGACCTTCATCTGTAAAAACTTTCTAGGTCGCATTTGCTTTGTGAACGTAGCTTTAGTAATGCCTTGTTGTGGCTGTAATCAGGCCCGGTATGCTTTCCAAAATTTCTAGTTTTACTTCACAACTTAACAAGTATGGAAATAAGTTTTACTACCTGAAACTTTGGGAAAAAAATTAAGAGCACTGCAAAAATTCTAAATCTAACCAAGTAACTTTGGTCTAGTTTCTAATACAAATATCTTATTGAAATAAGACAAACCAAACTTACAAGTAACTTTTCAGCAAGAAACAGAGGTTTGTATTAAGTAAATAATTCCTTAGTATTGATGAAGTGATTGTTCTATTGACAGATAAATTAACTCATAATATGGAAGAAATGTCTTGTTATAAATCAAATAATCTGCCAGTACTTTTTCCATCAATGTTAAGAAATTATTTACTTATTTCAAGCCTCTACATCTTACTAAAAAGTTACTTTTTAAGTTAGTTTCTTATTTCAAGTGTTTTAAGATATTTGAACTAGAAACTAAACTAAAAACCCTTGGTAAGATTTTGTGTTTTTTTTCACTGAACCCCACTGAAAACCTCATATTCCACCAAATATTAATTTCTGAACTCTTCCTGAGTTAAAACATTAGTATTGTTGTTTCTAAATGAATATGAACTTGTTTTCTTTGCATTATTTGAGGTCTGAAACCTCTGCATCTTTTTCGTTATTTTGACCATTTCTCATTTTCTGCAAATAAATACAACATTTTTATTTGGAATTTCAGAAACACATTGTCAGTAGTTCATAGAATAAAAGAACAAAGTTCATTTTACTCATACATAAACCTATAAAGAGTAAAATCAGAGAAACTGATCATTTTAAGTGGTCTCTTAATTTTTTTCCAGAGCTGCATAGAGGGGGGTAAATGATTTTTCTCAGCGCTGCGTGTTTTCCGTTTGTCTAACACTTTTCCCATGTGCTCTTGCACGGGCCAAAAGTTATCCAAGAGGGCCTCCAAAACGCCCACGGGGCTCCCAGACACTAAGCTGCAACAGGTGATGGTTTTCACACATGGGTTTGCTGCCAGACTCTGGTGTGTCATGGACAGCGATGGCAGCGAGGGGCTTCAATAGTTCTATTATGCACAGAACAGGGCTCCTATGTCCGGTAGTGATGTCACAGATTTTGCTGCCTAATGCTTGGGCTTTCTCTCCACAATGTGTCATTCAGTGGGTGTTCAGGAGTTGAGAATGTACTGAAGACTGCTATGCACACACACAGTCGTGTTTTCATCACTTGTGGGGACTTCACATTGACTTCCATTAATTTCTACAGCTTAATTCTTACCATAATCCTAACCCTAACCCTAACCATCACAGACCTAACCACTAACCCAAAAACAACAATTTCCCTCATGTGGATCAAGAAAATGTCCCCACAAGGAGCAATGGTCCCCATAACCCAACGGTGTAGACAGAAATAGGTTCCCATAAGGATATAAAAACCTGGTACACACACACAGACATATACACACACACACGCACAATAATGTTCCCCCCTCAGCAGCGCAGCCAGTCCACACACAGACAGAAGAAGACAAGCGCTGGTTTATTCGGTGCAAGATGTTTGCGATATTCGTTTACTTTTCTTTACGATAAAAACTTACTTTTGAAAAAGTACTTTTGATCTAGTTTCTAGTCCAAATATGTATTAGTACACTTGCAATAAGACAAAACTAACTTATAAGTAAATTTTTAGCAAGTTAACAATTTCTTAATACTGATGAAAAAGTACTAGTTTCACCGGCAGATTATTTAACTTATAACACCATTTTTCCCATAAGTGAAATAATTAGTTGAACTAGAGCTTTTTAATCAAAATCAAGGATTTATTCATTTAAAACGAGCTGCTTTATCTTGCTGAGAATTTGGTTTTATCCAATTTAATGTGTATTAAGATATTTGAATTAGAAACTAGACTAAGAATACTTGGTAATATTTTGTGTTTTTGCAGTGTAGATGTTCCAGTTGAAGGTTTTCACAAGCCAGTATAAATGAGGACTAGTCAACAAAGCTGCTTGAGTCAGACGACACCCAAACCGAACTTTTTGGTTGACATTGTTACCTTGAACACACTATTCAAACATGGTGGTGGCAGCATCATGCTGATTATCCTGTCCAGCAGTGTGGTGCTCAGAAGATGAATGACTGGGGATGAAGTTGACCTTACAGCAGGACTGTGACCTTGACCAACAGTCAGAGCATCGCAAAGTAGCTTCTTCAAGTGTTAGAATGGTCTAGTCAAAGTCATAAACCCAAATCCGATTGAGAATTGGTGGCAGGAGTTGAAAATAAATGAATAAATAAATAAACTTTAATCTGTAACAAACATTTAAAACTGGGACTGGAAGACATTTTAAATAACCAAAATAAATAAACGAAGCAATCAAGCAGCAAATAAAATGGATCCTGAAGGTTCTGTAAACAAAACTTCCCTTTAAAAAAAGAGTTTAGAAGCTTCAGGCTGAAGACTTTGTCACCCGGTTTTGGTAGAAAGAGAAACAATCATGCAAATGAAAATTATCGAGTTTCAATCTGTTTATCTGCTGGTGGAGCCATACCACAAATGACATGCAGCTGTTATTGCAACACAGTATCGACTCAGAATGCCTGAGTATAAATGCGTGCCACATTTTCAGATGTTTAATTGCAAAATAGTTTTAAAAAAAAAACAATAAAACAAACACATGAGTCTGCTTACCGTCGCTTCACAAACATGTGCTGCTTTGTGTTGGTGTTTCAATAAAGAATGAATAATCAATGGAATTAAATAGAAATGGTGAAAATTTTAAAACATTTGCATGTAAAATTCTGCATCACTTCTTAGTTTTGGAGAGTGTAGATTAAAAAAAATAAACGAAGCATAAATTTCTGAAAAAAAAAAAAACTAAAATTTGGATATTAATCTTAGAAATTTTCTTGAAAAATCAAGGAAGTTTCTGAGCTCCAAAAGTTTAAAATTTGGAAGAAAAACTTCAGAAAGTTTGAGATGAATTTTAGAAATTTACGAAATGTTTTAGAGAAAACTTTTTTCAACTAATTTTGAAGCTCAGAAATGTCCTAAATTTGATGAATCTCAAAATTTCTGAATTTCTTTTTCTCACAAATGTACGACTTTTTGAGTTCAGGAATTTCTGAGTTTTTTCTAGAAAATTTCTGAAATTAATTAGAATTTTTTTTTTTTTTTTCTCACTAATTTTTGACTTTTTGGGCAGAAATTTTCTCTTCTTTTTTTTATATCTACATTGGTCCTAATGTAGAAAAGTAAACAGATTTCAAAATGTCTAACCAGGTTTACTGTGGAAAATTTTTGAGATGGGAGATTTTGTTCTTCAAATCTTGATAGGATACTTTTACTTCAAACTGGATTAGATTTTTGTTTTTTTGTAAAATTTGAAGTTGCTGTACAGAGCCTGCGGCCTTCAAGCTTCCTTTTAAAGTGTGATTTTCTATTTAAAATATGTGAAATGAAACCTTCCGTTTAGATTTTGGATTGATTTTATGTGCACTGTTAGACTTATAAGTACAGAAACTGAGACAGAGCAACCACTGTCCTGGTGTTACTTTTAAAAGTGAAAAAATACAGACTTTGATCCTTCTTTGCACTCTTAAACTTCTGCATCCTTGGTGGACAAAGGAGCATTATTATAGATCCTTCCTATAGTTCATTTAATTTCAAATAACATTCCTGATATTTTTGGCACATTCCTGTTGTTTGCACATTTCTTTTCACTTCTTCTAAACAGCTTAATGTGTCTTATGCTCCAATATACATACGTTTTTGAGTCAGTTGTACATTTTGGTCCATTGAACTGAATTTTTTAAATTTTTAACAACTGCACACTGTAAAGTTGCTCTTACTGGACAGTTTGATCATTTTACTTCCGTTTTTATATTCTTATGTCTGTTTGTTGCTGGTACACCTGAACTTCCCCACTGAAGGACAGTAAAGGATGTTTCTCTTACATTATTATATTAATGAATGCAAAGATTTGCAGCTGTTTCTCTCGGGGCCAGGCTGATGTTCCGGTTTGTTTAGGACTTTCCTCCTGCTGCTGCTAGCTAAAATAAAACTTAGCACTGCACCATTAATGGCGCAGAAGAAGAAGAATGCAGGCCAGCACTTCTTTTTTACTTTTTTCTTTTTAAAGAGAAAAAAAAAAACAGCTTTGAGACTGTGCATGAGGAAGGAAGTGGATTCAGCATTTTTGGGCCTAAAGGCGGTGCGAGTTTTGGTGAGAAACATTAAATGTATGCAGGCAGGATTTACTAGAGGCAGCTCAGTCGGTGTGACCTTTGCCCTTTTGTCTCCCCCAGCAGCCTAAAACTGCATAACAAAGGGGTCATTAGGGACTTTGTAGACTCATTAAATTCTCCTTCCTAATTTGATTTGTTTTGTGTAAGTTATACCAGTTGTTTCTTTGTAATCTCATTGGACATGATCTTTGCAGAGTCGAGAATCTGAATAGCACTCTCATCCTCCAGGATATTCCCCTCAGAAGACTGTAGCGTTTCAAGGATTTTGTCTTCAATTTCCTTTAAATGTCTCCTGCTGTCAGCTGACTGCAGAATCAGTGCATTTCTTTCCTCTTCAAGCTTTGGCCTGTACAGCACAATAAAAATTTGTGTTGCTACAAGCTAAATGGTTGTTTGCAAAAACATAGCTCAAGATTTTTCAAATAAGGTTTTGGTAATAAGGTGTAAGCAAGTAATATCTTACCCAAAGCATGTAAATCTAATTGAGGCTTCAATTAGTATAATAATTAGGAAGGTGGACAAGACCAAAAGCGGACTTTCACCATCTTAAATGATTGCATTTCCAAAGACATAATCAAATCAACAAGCAGCATTTTGTAACTCTTTAAATCAGCAGTTTTAAGATGATAAAAGTCTGCTTTGGTCTCTGGCTTTCTTGGATTAACTCGGATCTCTTCCACTCTAGAAGAGTGACGGTGACAGCCAGGGACTCCTAAGACTCTGCAAGACTCTGCTACTTTGGAGTAACAACCTAAAATTGAAGAGAATTAAGACTTACATAAAAGACAGGAACTTGTATGCAAGCATTTAGAAAAGGTAATAAAGGACAAAAAACTCTGCACCTTTGCCACCCTGTGTAGGGTCACCCAAGGCTACAGGTCCTATTTGACGAACCAGACAAAGTGCAGCCCAAAGACCCCTTATGAAAAGTACAATCAATGGATGCAGTGTTCCCTCGCCCGGACGCAGGTCACCAGGGCCCCATCCTTGGACCAGGCCTGGAGTTGGGGCAACATGGCGAGCACCTGGTGCCCGGGCTTTAACCTATGGAGTGGAGATGTGGGTTCACCTTCCCATCAGCTAACCACCTGTGGGAGGAGCCTAAAGGGCTGGGTGCAATGTGAGATGTTAAAGGCCGAGGGCGGGGACCTTGGCAATCTGACCCTGGGCTACAGAAGTTTTCTCACAGGGCATCGAATGTCTCCTCTCTGGTGGGGAAGGAGCCTGAGCTGGTGTGTGAGGTTGAGTGCGCCTCATATGTACAGATTAGTAGAATTATTTCACCCTGATTTGCAGTCAATAGATCACATGACCTAGAAGCTACTGAAGAAAAATACTATATTTTGACTTAAAAAAAAATAGTTAAAAATTAAAAACTGAGTTAAAATGGAATAAAAATTATTATATGTACAGATTACTAGAACTATTTCACACTGATTCGGAGTCAATAGGTCACATGACCTAGAAGCTATTGAAGAAAAACACAAAATTATAACTAAAAAATAGGCTAAAAATTAAAAATTGAGTTAAAATGGAATAAAAATGTGTTCCTCATCCATAGAGACTAGTAGAACAATTTCACATTGATTTTGAGTCAGTAGGTCACACGACCTAGAAGCTTTGAAAATACTGAATTTTGACTAAAAATTTTGCTAAAAAAAAAAAAAAAAAGAGTTAAAATGGAATAAAAATGAATGTGCCTCACCTATACAGAGTAGTATAATAAATTCACACTGATTTTTGAGTCAGTAGGTCGCATGACCTGGGAGCTATTGAAGAAAAACACTAAATTTTTTAATATTAAAATTATTGTAACACTGGACTTTTTGCTGTGCACAGTGTTTGGGAGGCATCCTGTGGGACATATGGGATAAATCAGGCCATGTGGATTATGGTCAGCGGGAGCTTTGTATTGACTTTTCAAGTCTTCATTGTTTATTGTATTGCTGCAGGAACAGTGATGTCATGGTGACAAAGACCATGACATCACTAATGACATAGTGATGTCATGAATGACTTTGACAGCGTAGACAGGAGTAAAGTCATTGACTTAACTCAGAGTTCCAAGGTTACAGACTAGAGGAACAGATTACTTTCTGTGATTACACGTTTGAAAACTGCTATTAAAAGAAAGAGGAAAAAATGAAACGTTCAACACAACAATCGTGGACCAAGACCAAGTCGGATCAATTAACTAACAATAATCCTCGATCCGGTAAGAAACTCATGAAAAATGAGGGTGAAAAAGCCAGAGGCACAACACTAGTCACACAGCAAGAGGAAAATCGAAGAGAAAATTCTCAGTCCAGAGACAGAGTTCAACACAATGAAACGGATGTAGAGAACTCCTACCTGCAGAAGAAGGAAATGAAACTGCTAGAGGCGAAATATTTTAAACTTTCTAACAAATTTAAAGGGATTTCGACCAAACTTCAGGAAAGTGAAACTAGAGTTCAGGATCTAGAAGGCCAGTTAAAAAACAGGGGGCGAACTGTTGCAGAAAAAACGAATTCCCTAATTATTGAAATTGCACGGAGGCGGGACCTGTCTGACAAAGTGGTAGCACTGAAGGTATTCAGAGAGCGCGTGCTGGTCGCAGAAAAACAGGTGAAAGAGCTCATGGATGACAACCAAAGATTGAAAATACAGATAGACATGTCTCGGCAAAAAGCAAGCACATTTAGAAGTGAATCAGAGGCCCATAAATTAGAGCTTAAAAACCTGACAGATCTCTTGAGAACTAGAGAGAACGCAATTAGCAGTCTTAAGGTCGCATTGGATGCGAAACAGAAGGAAATCAATGCTCAGAAAGAGGAGACTCAAAGACAACGTAGAGTTGCAGAAGAGACAGAACTTGTGATGAAAAGAAATCGCCACAATGAAGAAACATCATTGAAAAGAGTAAAGCACAAAGAGGAAGAAAATTTGAGCCTACGTAAGGAGGTCTCCTCACTAAACAGGGCTTTGGGTGAGCTTGAGAGGAACTTGTCAAAGCAAGATTCGAAATACCAAATCCTCCAGGAGAAATTTGAAAATGCTCAGACGGACAGAGCAATCCTGCAGAAAGCAAACCAAACACTGAAAGATTCTACAGCGAAACTTCAGAACGAGGTTGTTGAAACACAGACACTCCTGAAGAAGTCCCAGCAAGAGAATCGGATCCTTAAGAACCAAGTGGAGCAGCTCAAAATAAAGCTGGCTGACACAATTCAGAGCAGCAAGGAAAATATGATAAAATTTGAAAAAGACCTCCTGCAGACAAAGCAGGATTATTCGAAACTGAAGACGCAGAAAGAAGACGTTCTGAAAAAAAACAGGAGAACCACAGAAGCACATCACTTTAACGAGAAAAAAATTGGATTACTGACCAATATAATTCGCCAACAAGAATGTAAGATTACAGAGCTGTCTAAGGAAGTTCTGAGACTCCATGAGAGTGCGCAGAAATTTAAAATGGTTAAAGAAACATATCACAAGGTGGAAAAGTTATGGATAGACGACGAGAAAGGAGATATTATAATTCTCCCAGAGGACAACATGAACAGCAAACAACTCGGAAGGCTTCGCACTGAGAACAACAGATTGTTCACAAAACTGAAAGGGAAAGAGACAGAAATTAAGGAACTCAAGCTTGAGGTGGAGAAACTGCAGCATGTGGTGAAGAATCTCGAGGGTAAATTAGGCCGATTGCTGGAAAAAGCACCGATTAAAGTGTCTGAGAGTGAGACCAAGGTTAGAGCTCTCAAGAAACGGATACAACTTCTAGAGACAGAGGAGACTGTATATTTAACGAAAATAAAGATGCAAGAAAACAACATCAAAGAGTTGAGAGATAAGTTTTCAAATATCTCATTTTCAAAGAAAGATAAACTTCTGCCAATTCAGTCAAAAAAAACCAAGCTGAAATCTGAGGACACAGACCCAAAGACTGTGACGAAAACCCGAAACATTGTTTATCTTTCGCCCCTTCATATCAGTTCATATGGACAGGCAGAATATAACAATCTCCACCGGCTGCCAAAATGAAGTTTTAGGAGGATTTTAGGCAAGCAACCACTACAGACACGTAAAGCGGAGATGGGTACGTGGATTCCACAGCAGTTGAGGTTGACAGGATGTGGTTGTTTATGCTTGGCTGATGGAATAATAGCATCTGAACAGGATGCGGGCAGAAGCTACTGAAGAAAAATACTACATTTTGACTAAAAACAAAGTTAAAAATTAAAAGTTAAAATGGAATAAAAGATATTATTTTTATTATTTTAAAAATTATTATATGTACAGATTACTAGAACTATTTCACACTGATTCGGAGTGATTGTGAAGCCTCAGTTGGAGATAACTCAGATGCAGATGAGATGTGTGTGCACACGGTGAGTGGACACTCCAAGAAGTGGGATTGGAGGAACATAAACAACGGAGGGTGTTTTCCACTTCTTGGTAAAGACGTTCGCACCATTGCTGTGTCCGAATTCAGGGCCTACATCCTTCGAAGGGCCCGGTCTATGTAGGACGGGTCCTTCGCACCTTTGCTCCTTCTGCCTACAAATCCATCCTTTGGAGGATGCAGACCCTGAATTCGGACACAGCTTCTCTGTTGGTTTGTGGATAAAAGCCTGAAAATAAGCATGCTCTAGCTCTCGATTTTTGTCCGGGGAGCATTGTATTGACTGATAAGGAGTGTAATCGACGCTCAGTCTTTGGGGAGGGTACTGCAGGACATGTGGGGACAAATTGGGCCATGTGGGTGCACAGTAAAAAAAATATTCCGTAAAAAAACCCAAAAATGTTCCGGTAATTTTCTGCCAGTACATTTACTGTTTTTGTTTTTTTTTCCGAATTTCTGGCAGAATTTTTTCCGTAATTTAACAGTTTTTTTTTTTCCCGTAATTTAACAGTTTTCTATGTGAAATTTTAAACATGGAAAACTGTTAAAATACGGAGAAAAAAAAAACCTGTTAAATCACAAAAAAAAAAAAATTCTGGCAGAAATTCCGTAAAAAAATTGTAAATGTACTGGCAGAAAATTTCCAGGATATTTTCGGGGATTTTTATGGAAAATTCTGAAATACAAAAACTGTTAAATTTTGGGAAAACTTCTGACAGAAATTCTGTAAAAAAAAAAAACAAACAGAAAATGTCCTGACAAAACATTTCCAGGACATTTTCTGTCTTTTTTACAGAATTTTTAATGCATCAGTTAAATTTAAAGCAGTCTTAACTTTAGTCTTTGAAGTCAAACAATTTCGTTAAGTTATTACTATCATATGGAACATGCAAAAATTTGCTTTGGAACATGAAAATCATAGTTGTAAACAGGACTAACATACTTCAAAATAAATGCCGAAAGTCAACCACAATTTTTTAGGAAATACGGGTATAAATATTTAGTTAAAAATCAGATGCTACATGAACACAGCCTAATGCCAACGACAGTGGAAGACACTGGATTCATGAGTGTGTGCTCTCATTACCTCTCGTCGCTGTGAACATAAAACAGAACAGACCGTTTTATGTTTACGCCAACTCTTAATCCAACCAAAGTCCAAAAGATAACGTCCGAAGGTCCAGTTACCGAGAGCTTGAAATGTCGTCTGACCAGTTCTCATGCTTCGCAAAGGTTCTTGTTCCCATGATGCAATGCGTACAAATACCTGTTAAAAATAATAACGGAAAATTCCTTCAAATTTCTACTGTACATTTACCCGTTTTTTTTTTTTTTTTACAGTGGGGATTGACTTTTTCTCAAGGTTAGCAGTAGTTGAGGTGAGGATGAGTGCGGAGGACCCAGGTAGTGGTGTGAATTATGATTTAATCGACAAAACTCACAGAAAACCACGGGGGAGTATTTTACTGACTTTTCAAGAGGGATGGTTGACTTTCAGTATTTGGGGAGGCTGCACGACATGTGGGGACAAATCGGTGGATTTTGGCCTTACAGATCCTGACCAGGAAGCAGTCGGTCAAACTGCTTTTTTCAGAAAAACTGAATGTCTCACACAGATAGGATTCTTTTTCCACCTTAGTGGCTCATGACAGTTGGCAGAGGATTCATTATTACACAGAGAAGGGCAGAGATGCTGGTTTGGACTACAAAGACACCATCTCTGTAGTTCTAACTATGGTGCAACACTTCAGCTGTGTCCGAATTCAGGGTCCGCATCCTTTGGAGGACCCGGGCTGTTCCATAAGAAGAAAAAATAAAAATAATAAAAAAAAAAGGAAATCTGTTAGCTTCTAAAATGTTCAAACTTGTGTTGCACATTTGTACCAGGAATAAATATAAGCAAATGATTCATTTTCAAATATAATACTCTCCAGATCTAAGATAGGACATTACAGCTGAATAAAACTGTTGTGTTTTAAGGCTTAACTTTAATCAATCAAACCGATTTGCTCAGGAATAAATGAAATACTTTAGTAAATCAAACATTGTACAACTAGATTTTACCTGTCTGAATAATATCGGTGTTTAACTGCCACTCATTGGGGAAAGCTAGCGGGAGTTTTTATAACCAGGAGTTATGCGTCCTCCGATAAACCGAACCTGCAGCGCCGAGGGGCGCTGGCTGTGAACGCAGCGGGAGCAAAGATGTCCGAAAATGTCGGAGCAATATTGCAATTAGGTGATGTATTGATGAACCGAGCAGATATTTGAGATGTACAAAGCCACATTTTCGCCTAAAAACATTGTAAAAAAAAAAAAAAATCATGTTGTGACACTTAAAGTGTAATATAGCAAAATAATTTGCCGCTCGTCACCACGATTACCGCTTTGCCTGAACGCTCGGTTTGGACCCGCAATGAATCATGGGAGACGGTGGTCCGACCCATCCTTCAAATCTGGCGAAACGAAGGTCGCGTTTGAAGGAGTCTTCGAATTCGGACAGGCCTCGTCGCCACGCTATGACGTAATCAGCCTATAAATCCGTCCTTCGAAGGATGCGGACCCTGAATTCAGACACAGCTTCAGCTAATACAGAGGGCTGAGCAGAATGTAGAACTACAAACATGGCGGAACACTCAGTTAGTACGGTACAGAGGAGCGCTGAACCGGCATTTAGAGCTATTTGCTGTTTCAGGCGTTCTGTAACTGGTTCAACCCAACCACTGTCGCACATGGGATTAGTGTGGGTGTTTACAATGAAGCTCACTGAAATGTTCAAAAATAAAAGCCTCTATATGCCTCTCAGAGCACTAATATTAGCCTTTACTATCTTTTTCTCTCATGTCTCTCAGGTCATTGACATTAGCACAAACATTAACAGTGCGCTACCCCCGCTAGTGCAATGCTAATTAGCATTAGCATATTCCCTAAATAAAGGTTTTAGATATTATTACTTATTTAGTAGCCATGTTTAGTATGCTGAATGGAGGAAGTCAATGTAAGACTACACGCTACTGACAGTACTTGGGCTAACATTTTGGGTAATTTTAGCTTATATTTATCTTTTAACATACTGAATGGCGCAAGTCCATGTTAGTCAAAATTGCTTGTGACTCTCCACATGCTATTGTGTACATTGCAGCTTACTTTTACACTGATGCTCATTTTCAGCAGAACGCTTTCTTTTACAAGCCATCCGTAGTGGTAGAATAATTCCGTTAACTCAATCGAACATAGAAATTTGGGTATTATTAATTTCGTGCTGTGCTCCACAGCAAAGGGAAAAACCGTTGAAGAACAACTCAAAACTTTCTCGCTCTCTGCGTTGGCCAGGCTACACACACTTAAGACAATCTGTTTATCTCAAAACTGACGAGCTTCAAGTTAGTTATTACGAAGCTACATTGCTAGCTAGCATGTAGCTTTGTTTTTACTGTATCCCTGAAGAAAACCGACGGCAGAAGTGTTACGACTGGCTGGGAAAAAGCAGAACGCCACCTCATTGTCAGCTCTAGCGTGTTTCATAGTGAGTGTGTGTATTTGGGGGACGGTTTGTTTTTAGCTGAATCGGAGAGTGTCTCTGAAATGGAGAAGTTCTCCCAGATGTCTGCTTCGGATGCCGCCGCTCGCAGAGAGTAGAGTTACCGCTCCCCCACCCTCCGTCCTCCGCCTCCGCCTCGGCTGACCTCCTCATGTGGAGCGAAAGGCCAGCTGGTAATGTTTATAGCTTCAAAGTCTGATCAAAGACCCGGAGCCCCAAAGAGAGGAGGAGGAGAAGAAGAAAGCGAGACGGAGTCAGAAAGAGGAAGAGAGAGAGACGGATATGGTCGGGGGGGGGGGGGAGAGGCAGGAGAAGAGAAGGAATCACTCTGAAGTGGCTAAATTCAGCTCTTTCAGTTTCATTTTCCTTTTAATTACGCTCATAAGTTTTGTGACGACTTTTTGAAACGTATTCTCTCTTTTAACTTAAACTCTTTTAAGTTTGTCACATCAATACAACGGCGCATCACTGCCATTAATGATAGGAAAAAAAACGGAGGAGTAAATTTTCTGAAATTTTCTAGAAAAACAAGGGAATTTCTGAGCTCCAAATGTCAAACCTCTGCAAGAACAAAACCTCAGAAGTTTTTAGATTAATCTCAGTAATTGTCTAGAAAAATAAGATTTCAGAGCTCCAAAAGTCAAAAATGTGCAAGAAAAAAAAAATCATAAATTCTTAGATTAATCACATAAATTTTCAAGAAACAACTTGGAAATTTCAGAGCTCCAAAAGTCTAAATTTTGCAAGAGAAACGTATCAATTCTTAGATTAATCTAAAAATTTTTCTAGAAAAAACTTGGAAATCTCTGAGTTTGAAAAGTTGAAAAATTGAGATAAAACCTCAGAAATGTATTCATTTATTTTATTATTATTTTATATATTCATTTTTTTTTAAAATAGGGTAATTTCTGAGCGCCAAAAGTCAAAATTTGCACAAAAAAAAAAGCAGAATTTTGACAAAGTTTTGCAGACATTAGTAAGGAAATGCAGCTACTGATACAGAATTATTTTATAATTTCACAGTTATGTCTTTTTCAGACATTGGCTTGTGATGTGATGCAGGTCTCATGTTGATGATGTGAAAGTTGGATAAAATGAAAGCAGACGCTTTAAAAATAATCAGATTCGTATCCAATTTAGTTCCACACATGGAAGTGGCTCAAATCTGATTGTTTTATTATTATTTTAGGGAGGAAATGTCTAAATTAGGCCATTCATACTGCCGTGAAGTGAATGCTAAGCGAACATAGTGAGCTGTGTTGACACACTATGAGTTTTGCATTATAAAGCGATGAAATGTGAAAAAGTTGTAAAACGTCTTCATCATCTCCACGTCTGAGTCGATGCTCCTCATCTTCATCTCAGACTCTCGGTAACATTTATATTCCCCAGACGGCCAGATGTCCCACAATGCTTTGCCATCCCATAAGGTACGAGCTGAATGAAGGGGTTTTGTTGCGTGTCCCATCATCGTGTCTGGACTCATTGAGCGGTTCCGATCCAGAGTCCCGCTCTGCTTATTGACCCGATCCGTACCAAACACGACGAGCGGGAGCAGAGGGGAAAGTCTTTACTTATTCATTCGTTCCCCTTCCTGCTGCCGCTGCACTCAGCCGCGTCGAGCTCCGCTGCCCGCCTGATGAGGAGCAGGAAGTGGATGCTAAGTGCTGCGGTGCCCATGGAAACGCCTCGGGGACAGAAACTCAGGTGCCATGACCCGAATCTCGCTGCCCTATTTACCCACACTTTGTTTTTGGCCTGTTCCTCATTTGCTCGGCCCGTCAGATGCCCTCACATTCAGCTGCACATCCTGTAATCACCTTTGCCACTTCACTTCACCCATTAATCCAAATCCCCAAACAGCCCCGCTGCTCCGCCTGACGGAGGCTTTTTTCTGGCCTAGAGAACCTCAATCCTCCTGCAGGGCAGCAGGTCAGGATGGAGGTGAAGGTTGGGGCCGGTCTCCACTGATGAGACAAATCACAGCGATGCAGCATCCAACTATGAATTCAGGACATGATAGACATTTCCTGGTTGGGAAACTGGATAATACATGACATGTAAACCTGAAGGAGTCTATAAATGTTTATAACGGTTGTCATGAAGTGTCGCTCTGTGTTCATTTTAATGCAACTCTGCATTAAAATGTCGTTTTACTCAGAAATTTTGAGATTAGTTTCAGAAATGTTCTAGAGAGGAACATTTCTGTTCCTCTAGAGGAAAAATCAAGGATATTTCTGAGCCCCAAAAATAAAATATTTGCAAGAAAAAAAAAAACTCAGAAATGATTAGATTCATCTCAGGATTTTTCCAGAGGTTTCAGAGGTTTCAGAAGTCAAAACTTTGGAGAAAATATTGTAAAGTTGACACTTTTAATGCAAGTTTGCATTAAGATGACATTATTTAGCAGACATTTAAAAACAATTCTAGAAAAACAAAGAAATTTTTGACAAAAAAGTCAGAAATTTTTAGAATAATCTCAAAGATTTTCTAGGTGAAAACAAGTACATTTCTGAGCCCCAAAAATAAAATATTTGCAAAAATAAAAAATAAAACTCAGAAATTATTAGATTCATCTCAGGATTTTTCCAGAAACAAAAAAGAAATGTCAGAGTTCTGAAAGTCAAAAATTTGCAAGTAAATAATGCTGAAAAGTTGACACTTCTAATGCATCTTTGCGTTAAAAGTGTCATTATTTACCGAATGACAGTTCATGACAATAAACATTGGAGTACCCTTCATGTTTATGTCAGTCTTATGCACACACCTTCAAATTAAATGTTACCGAAAACATTTTGTGCAAAATACGCTTTATTTTATCACCGAAGTGCAAAAGTTGTGCAAGTTAAAACTACCGTCCTTTCACAGTGTCCTATAGAGTCCCAGTTAGTTATAGTTTTTCCCCATTAATTCTCATTTTTATTTATTTCAGCTAAGTAAAATCTTATCTTAATTTCAGTTTTCAT
Source organism: Girardinus metallicus (assembly GCA_903067095.1). Classification (NCBI taxonomy): domain Eukaryota; kingdom Metazoa; phylum Chordata; class Actinopteri; order Cyprinodontiformes; family Poeciliidae; genus Girardinus; species Girardinus metallicus. The sequence goes on along the minus strand of CAEGAE010021900.1, from coordinate 46,220 downwards.
TGTTTCATTACTTTTAGTTAACTATAATAACATTGGTACCGACCTGGAGTAGCGGAGATGGAGACGCTTCCTGTGCATTGAGCCCTTTGACCTTTGCTGCTGTCTTTTCGTCTTGATGTTTTTACATGCAGCTTTACTCTGCAGGGCTGCAAACCTTCTGCTTCTTGCTTTCGCACAGATGATCAGTGATTTAAATGAAGTGCGTTTTGAAGAGTAGAATAATTTGCTCAGAGGAAACTGTTGCCTTGTCCGTCACATTGACAAACCAGCCTCTCACCAACCAGCTGCTTGGCAACCAGTCGGTACTCCAGGGGATTATTGGTCCTGTTCGTAAAATGTCATTTAATCCCAGCACAAACCCAGAGAAAATGTCAAACTGTGGCATTAAATGAGCCTGCAAGGAATCTGCAACTAGATGGCATTTCATAAATTTTGACTGAATATGAAATATTCTCACATTTTACAAGCTAACAATAATAATTTCCCATGTTTGTTTGATAAATGACTAGCGAACGTCTCCACCCAGTCAAAGCAACATCCGAGGGCTGGAAGCCGGAGCAAAAATTTGACCCCATTTATTACGCAGCGTTGGTCCAGATCCAGAAACACTGAATCCTCTTTCGGCTGGCGCAGTCGTCATGCCGACCCTCCATGGCGGATCCCGTCTTTCCAGCATTAATCCAAACTTTCTGCTGCAGTCGTATCATTCTGCCTTTCTTCCTCTAATCAGCTGTCCAGGCTTGAATCCGTTCACACGGATGTTTTGGGGGGAATTTTTTGCAGCTGCAGGATTGCATTTGGATCCAGTCAGGGCGTCGGTAATGATGCCACGTTTTTGTGCTTTTATTGCCTGTTTTTTACACAGGCGAGCTGTTTATGATTATTTCTGTTTTCTAGTTCTTAGTGTTAAAAAACTGAGAGTTTACAAAGCTCCATTTTTAAATAAATTGCAACTCTTCATCGTAAATTTGACAAAACGTGTGATGAAGTCATCAGCACTGCAAAAACGAAAACATCTTAAGTATTTCTGTTCTAGTTTCTAGTTCAAATATCTTAGCAGACTTAAAATAAGTCTAAACTAACTTACAAGTATCGTTTCAGCAAGACATAGGCGCTTGTTTTAAGTCAATAATTCCTTAATACTGATCCAAAAAAGTTCTAGTTCCACTGGCAGATTATTTAAATTATTTCACAGTCGTTCCCTAGCAACGCCAGCCAAGCCAAACCCGTCGCCTAGCAACCCAATTCTAGTTCCACTGGCAGATTATTTCACTTACAGCATAAGAAAAAAAATCTCATAACGAGAGATTTTTTTATACTCTTGTTAAGAGCTTAAAAGAATCTATCAGTCGAACTAGTACTTTTTAATTGGTATTAAGAAATTATTGGCCTAAAACAAACTCCTTTTTTTGTTTCTCGTTTTCAGTGTACTTGGAATTTCCACTAGAAACTACTTGGTAGGATTTCATGCTTTTGTAGTGAAAGATTCGGCGAAGCTCCTCCAGAGGCACAAATAAAATAGTCCAACAGTATTCCCAGGCAGCGTGTGGCTCTCTTCTTGCTCTTAAAAGTTAAATTGAACTGATGGGATGTTCTCACCAAGCATTCATGTTCAGACAGAATGCATTGTAATTATTCATCATTAATCGCCATCGCTTTTAGTCTTGCATTTGGATCCAACTGCCTAAAATGTGCATATTTGCACATCAAAGGAGCAGGAGCGTAGCTGGGCCTGCGTCGGGGCTTGCCTTCTCAGCCGTCGGCCATCTTGCTGCAGGCGTCTCTGAATCTGCTGATTTACTGCAGGCGGTTTACTGGGCCCCGAGGAGGCGAGGACGAAGAGGAGAGCGTGGGAGAGACTTACTGATATCACTGCGCTGTGTGTCACCGAGTCGACTCCACCGTCACAAAGCTCAAACTGTGGGCAAATGAATCCGCTGATTACTGCCAGACCTGAAACACAAACCTGTCTGACAACATGAAGTAGGCTAGAATGTCTAGAGAGCAAAAGAAATTGAACAACGAATGAGAAACAGAGCAACTGGAAAAGGTTACAAACTAATTTCTGAGACTCCAGCGAACAGAGCAACAGCACAGACTTGTGCAGGTATTTGTTTTACAAATAAAAAATTAAACGATTTCATATTTTCCTTCCACTTGATCTAAAAAGATTCTCTGTTATTACAAGTGCAATAAATTTTTCAGATTTAAAAAGAAGAGCAGAGAGTAATGTCTCATTAGAATTAAATAGCGGTGAAACGATTAATCGAATTAATTGTGATTATTGAAGTAATCACGAGCAAACTTGGCAACCGATTAATCGTTAACTGGAATATGTAGACTAAAAAAGGGCCATTCAGAGCAGTAAATTAAGCCAAAGTTATACAGAAAACATAAATATTTTTGAAATATGAAGACAAGTAAAAATGTGGTATTTTTATCTTCAAATGGTTTTCAAATTTTATAATAAAATTTCCCATTAAGCACCTTTCGCTGTACATTTATTAATCAGGTAATCTAAAAATAATACACTGTATTGATGTTCAGTCAAGCAGAAAGGTCTGACCTTTTCACCTGTTGATGTCAGAAGTATTTTTTTAACTGCAGATTCATTCTTTGCTGCAAATGTTCAAGCTTCCACTAAGGTAATGCTGTAATGTTGCTGCATTTTAGGCAATAAAAAGCTTATTTTCTTATGTATAAAATCAATGTAATTATTTGTTTATTAATGTGTTTCTAATTTTGTGTTAAAAAGAGGTTTAAATAAAAAATTTGCAGAGTAAAACATTTTTATCCGATTAATCGATAAGTAAAATAATTGTTAGTTGCAGCCCTGATCATAAACCAACAATTTGAACCGTTTCCAACTTGATGATTGTCTCTGGTTTCTCGCTCCTGTAATTTAAGCTCCTTTTAAAGAGGTTGGTGGAGAAAGTGACATGAGGTAACACACTGCAGGTCAGCCGGCTGAAAGAGGGCACTTTTCTGGGTACATAGAAACAAAACAAACGTGAGAGCCTAATGCTAGCGGGAGAAATGGTTTGTGGCCTTTTCCCAAAGACAAAAGAGAAATCTGACGCCGCTCCATTTTTGTTTACATTTCATGAAGACATAAGTTGCGCTCGGAGTCTTCTTCAGAAGTTTTCATGTTGTTTTCTTCAGTGGTTCTTGGTGCAGCGCCCCCACAGGCGAGGAGGGGAACAGATTTTCCAAAGAGTTCAGTTTGTTTGACGCAGTTCAGTGTGAAAATAAACCGCAGCTGAAACTGGAACAAATTTAGCAATTTTGGTCCCCAGTCAAACCGAGTCTACCGGACTATCAGATGTGACAACACCCTGACAGACATAGCGCCACCTATACGTTTTAAAAAGGCATTAAAGCATTTATTCATTCAATCTTTTAAATTGTTGCGATAATGCAAAACCATGTCGACCATTTTTTCTCCGTTTTGCACACTTCTAGCAGACACATGAACTCTTGCACTGAGCTAATAAAACTCTGTGACTTATTTCTGGTGGAAACTTTCATCCTAAGCGTCTCGGCAGGAGTGTAAACATATCTGCGGGGGAAGCGCCGATTAAACTGAGGACTGCCTGGAGGGTACGGAGGCCTTTACTGTGTTTGGTAACGAGTGGGAGGTTTACTGAGGAATCGGAGTCGAATGAGACAAGTTCCAGTTCTGTTTACAGTAAACCGCCGAGTAGCTTACAGAGTCTGCAGCTCAGAGAAGGATAAGAACAAGAAAGGACGCGGTGCACTTCATCATCCCGAGAAGCAGGTACCATGTATGGAGAATCGGGAAGAGCGTGATTCACTGCAGTTATCTGACATTACTGGACATGAAGAAGGAAAAAAAAGCTGATTGGGTTTTAGAAAAGTAGCGATCTTGGCCTTTTTTCTCAGATTAGTTTAATTCTCTTGGTTGTTTACATTGAGTTTTTGATGTTGAGCTACGTTGCTTGACTAAAGCTAGAATTATTCTGTTTCTGTAAGCGAATGTTGCTGCTGTTAAGGTTGAGAAAATCAGTGGTCACAATGTCTATTTGGAATCACTCTGAATGAACTAGATCCTGTCGGATATCAGACGAGTATAAAAAGTTTAGAGTTTATGGTAACTGCTAATATTTGTTTTACCCAGCGTATTTTTGAGGTATTGAAAAGAAAATTTCAGTATTTAGCTGTTATTTATGCACATATTCAACATTTATTGGTGCTCATGGTAAAGATGTGAAAAAATATTCAGAATGTATATTTTAGATCAAACTTTTATTGGTGGATATTTTATACGACAGCTTGAAAGAGTTAATGCGCTAAAAGGGAGATGGAAACACATTTGCAGAGTAAGTTTTGATGTAGCGAACATTTACCATCCATTGTTTTTTATGCTCATTTTAAAGTGTCAAAATCCAAAACAACTTCCTCAACTTTGCAAAACGTTTTTACATTTTTACGTAGCTTTTGGCTTCTTTGAAAATGAGTTGATACGCTAAAGTGGAAATAGAAATGCATTTCCCGCCTAAGTTCTGACGTAGCAGACATTTACCATGCATTTCTTTCTCCAAATCTCCAAAACCTTGTCAATATTCCAGTAATATCGAAAAAAACAATTTTGGATTTTCAGTGTTTCCATTAAATAAGAATTAAAGTCACATTTTAATAAGCTTGTTTAATCGATAAGTCATGAAAAGACATCCTGCGCCGTCCTTCTCCTACCACTTCCTGTCGTCTTGTTTGTTGTTTTTGCCAGTAGTAACATCTATTTGTTGATCATGTGACTCGTGTGACGTGAAACAAAGTGTTTCCATTGCAGCTTTGCTAAATAAAATAATTTCAATACAGCCAATAAAAAAACACCTCATCCTACGTCAAAACTTATCGAAAAACAAGTTTTTTCAAAATTGTCCTGTTTCCATTAAGCAAATTTATTTTCAAAATGTCAAATTGTTCATTTATATTCTTTGAATGGAAACACGGCTTTTTCTTCATAGCATGTAACATCTGCAATACCAGTTGACATGATGGAACAATTATAACTCGATAGCAACAAATTCTTAGGAACCTGTCTCCATTTTCCTGAGATGAGGGTCCATGCTAGTAGGAACTTCTACTTCCTGTTTATTAATGTAAAAAATTACGCTTTAAGAAGCCCTGTTGATTCCATCCAAACCAGTCCATGGAAACTGACCTCACTGGCATTTTTTTCTTTATTTATTTCTGCATGAGCTGAAACACTAATAACAGAAATAAGCATCTGTAGCTTATTTCTTGATTGAAAAGTATTTATTTGACAAAGGGTAGGACTTTTTATAACAGTTGTGCAAATTATTATATATATTTAAGTGTAATAATGTAAGTTCTTATTTTACACTATATTTTATAAATGTAGTGTAAAATAGAGTGCACGGTTGTGAAGGAATGACTACATTTTTTAAATAAAGTGTTTGATGAAATCTGACTAAAACCTGAATAAAGTACGTTGTGCTTGTAAAATGTGGGGGGGGGGGAAATTATGTATTTGTGTCAATATTTCTTATAATAAGAGTGCAAACTGTGAAGAAACGTCAAGATTTTTTATTCTAAAAAAAATGCAGACAAAAAATGTAAATGTTTTTATTTTATTTTTAAAATAAAGAAAGTTTAGATATTCCTTCACAGTGGTGCACTCTTATTCCACACTACATTTTAAAATAAGAGACATTTTAAAATGTACACTATTGCACTTCTCTTGCCTCTCTGTATAAGAGAATCGGACTGGTCCGAACCATACTGCATCTTCAGGCTCATCAGTTCAGCTTACGTCAAAGTAGATGTTAAGCATCTGGATGTAATGAGTAGCTATGTTTGGTTCGGATACCAAACAAAGGTCTTCCTCATCCTCATCACGTCAGACGTGCGAACGCTCATCACATCGCCTGATGGCTCTCTGAAGGCCCTCGCTGAGCCGGTTCTCTGAAAAACTCCTGCTGTTCTCATTGGGAGGTAATTGGATAGGCAGCTTCTACGTTGGTGAATCATTTCTCCTCATCATCCCACATCCACTGATGCGAAGTTGACTCATCTGCAGTTTGGGCTGCCAGGACAGCATGTGTTATCATAGATTCATCTTCAGCGCCAATACAACAGTTGGGTACCTAGAATTGGACATCGGCCACAAAAATCCTGTCCATTCCCCTGGAAATAGTAGACACAGTGTCTGTGATCTTCCTTTGGAGGGGTCTGTCTTGAGTCAGAAGAATTTCATGACACATACGTCTACTTTAGGCCTTTTTCAGTTTTCTAGCTGAGGACAGAGACATTCACAAGTCTATTTTTTCTGTCATGCTCCACTATGTCAAGCCCAGCAGTTTTCTCCTAAAGTTAATTTCTAGTCTCAGGTCTTCGAAAGATGCTAACGCTCCACAAGAGAATTTTGAGTATCACTTTTTTATCCACGAGTCTCTTAAGTGGCAAGTCCAAGTTCAGTTTAAAATCTCTGTCCACTAGTCTATTTCCAATCTTATGTCTTTCTCACTTTGCCCCGCCATTTATAGCTTTTGTGTCCACTTGAACGACCGGGTTTGGTTCCTTCGTCACACACAGAAAAGCATCTGACAGCTATGTACCGCCACAGCGCGCTCCACCACCCATTCGTTGCGACCAAGATGACATGAAATGTCATCTTAGTCTTGGAAAGCTACACTTCACACATTCACCCTGGACCGGCCACCAGGCAGCAGCTCAGAGAGAGAGGCTTTCGTACTCCATGCATTTTAACCACTGATGCTTATTGGCCCCCCAAAAAACCCGGACATTACCATCAATTAATAAAATCCCCCCGAACCGAACTTGAAAACTGGACGTTATGCTGCTAGCACTTAGCTTTTGTCAACAAGTCAGAGGCGGAAGTGAGAGCGCTGTGCAACATAAATAATCACACAGCTAGATAACAGTGTGCTAAATAATAAAACATAATTTAACTAAGCTTCAAGGCAGATAAAGTGCCCCGAGGAATTTTAATAATCAAGGTACTCAAATCATTCGAGGAATCGTTACAGCCCTAACATCCCTCTGAACAAGTCAGTTCAAGTCCCTCTAAAAAGTCTCTGAATGGTAAGTCCAAATCCAGCCTCAAGTCTTTCTCTATCCTGCGCAGAAGAACATCGACGTCACACAACAGCACACTGTTTTATCAAGTAATAATGGATGCAGCCGACTATTAATCAATTGGAAGTTATTCAGCATTGGAACAGTACCATCACAAGGTCATAACAAGACGAAGGAAGCTAATGAAAAGAAAAGAAAGCACAATTAATATTGATTGCCTGTTGAGGAGCATTGACTGCAACTTATGTTTGGATGCAAAGTCGGAGGCAAGAATGGTGGAAGGAAGTTGCCGTCAGTGTCGTTTCCTTCATTGGTTCTGGGTGCAGCGCCCCCACAGACGAGGAGTGGAACAGGTTTTTTAAAGAGTTTGGTTTGTTTAACTCAGTGCAATATAAAAGGGAACCGCAGCAGCTGAACATGTAACAAATGTAATTTTGGTCCCCAATCAAACCGAGTCTACAGAACTATATGGTGTGAAAACGCTTTTAGTTTTCAGTGAGGACAGCAGAGCATCTTATCTGACACACAGCAGCTTTCTGGGATCAGACATTTTCAGGGTGGAAATGGAAAATTCGCAAAGATGTCAGTGTGGCTTTTAGTCAGTTTCTCATGGTGCTGCTGAAATAGTTTATTATCTGATGACTAATAATTCCTCTGATGTTCAGGAACTGACATGAACTACCAAAACATTCCTGGTCCCTAAAGGGTGACGTTGCGTTTGTGTGTCTTTGCAGGAGGACTACGACCGCCTGAGGCCCTTGTCCTATCCGATGACAGATGTCTTCCTCATCTGCTTCTCCGTTGTCAACCCGGCCAGTTTCCAAAACGTGCGTGAGGAATGGGTGCCGGAGCTGCAGGAGTACGCACCCAGCGTTCCTTACCTGCTGATTGGCACCCAGGTCAGTGTTTTACTTCCTGTCCAGGAAGTCAAGTTTTATTAAAATAAATTAATTTAATGATTATTTTAGTAATCGATTATTCTGATAATCGATTCATGAGATAAAATAATTGCCACATTTTGCATAATTTTAATTTAACCACTTAAACTTTTTTTACGCAATATTAGAAATGCATTAAAAAGATACAAATAATTAACTTTTTTAAATAAGAAAATAAAAATCCTTTAGTGAACATTGATCAGGTGCAGCAAACGATGAATCTGCAGCTAAAAAATACTGTATTATATTTCTTTAATTAATAATTTGATCGAAAAAGGTGGATAACAGAGGATTTTTTACAGAATATGAACCGGGTGAAGCTAAAAATGACACTTAAGGAGGTCTGTGTAGAACAGGGGTGTCAAACTCCAGTCCTCAAGGGCCACAATCCTGCAATTTTTAGATTTGCCACAGGTACAAAACACTGGAATGAAATGGCTTAATTACCTCCTTCTTGTGTAGATCAGTTCTCCAGAGCCTTGCTAGTGACCTAGTTATTCTATTCAGTGGTGCAGCAGAGGCACGTCTAAAAGTTGCATGGAAAACTGGAGTTTGACACCTGTGGTGTAGAATATCTTGGTAAACAAGGAATGAAAAATGCATGTATTTATGTTGTATAGGTTTGGCTTAATTACTGCTCTTAGTGTGTTATTCTTTCAGCAAATGGCATTTTTTTGAGTCTTTGTAATCCAGTTAACGATTAATCTTAGTTAATATAGTTGACGATTATTTCAGTAATCGATTAATCACGATTAATCACAATTAATTTGGATAATCGTTTCAGATTACATTTTTATTAGTTTTTTAGCAGTTTTATATTGACTTTTCATTGATGTTCTTACCATAGTTTTCATTTAACTTTATTTTAATTAGCAATTTATGCAATTTTTGCTTAATTTTGGTTTTTACTATTTGCATTTTTGCATTAACACACTCTTTGGCATTTCATAATCCATATTTTTAATCTCTAGGTTTTAGTCTCTCTAGTCCATCAGACTGAAGTTAATCTTAAATTTCTGTTTATTTTAAGTTGTTTTTCATCGCCTCCTGTGTGTGTTTTTTTTCTTTCTTTTTTATGTAAAACATTTTGTTCTGCCTTCGTTGTGTTGAAGTCCTCTACAAAGATTGATTGACTCCAAACCCCCACATCGAAGAGGGTTTGCATAAATTGCAGAGTGTTTGCGTGCATGAGTAGTTGTGCATGTGTTTGTTGTAGAAATGCAGATTACGCTAACACTGCAGTTTTTTCTTGCTGTAAATTACAACAATGTGGTTTTATTGATCTCTTTTCTTTTTTTTAGCGTTTTACAAAACCAAGATGTTTGATTTGTTTTTCTATAAAGTAAAACAACAGACATACATCTTTTATCGTTAGCTGGCGTGTTGGTCAGTGTTCCCCGGCAACCGAATGCCGGCGCAGCGGTGATGAGGAGGACGGAGTGGGTGTCTGATTTATGTTGTGTCAGCTGATGTTGTGCGCTCTTTTATCAGTCCCCATCATGACTCGTTTGCTGCTCTGCGGCTGTGTGCGCAGGCTTCTACGACATTTACGACGGAGAAAAGAAAAGCAGATGGAAGCTTTGATTGGAGACGGTTATTATCGCTGATGAGGAGCAGAAGGGAGCTGCAGTGGATTAAAACACAGAGAGGAACCGCGTGGCTGGCTCTGAAATAGTGCTGCACAAAATCAGGAAGTGAAGCTGAGCATGATTACGTTTGAAATTGAGAAATCCCGGTTTCATCTGCGGAGTTAAGCTATTTGACTCTGCAAAATGTACATAAACCTGAGTGTGCTGCATCGAATTATGCCCAGATTATAAACCAATCACTCTCAAGCTGACAGAATCAATATGGAGGATCAATTATTTTAATTCGCATCGACAAATGTCTGTTACACCATTTAAGACGAATAATCTGGTAATTCTTTTATTGTATTTGAAAAATAATTGCACTTCAGCTAAAGGTTATTAGAAAAATAAACAGGGATTAGTGGTAAAATCAATAATTAAGCGTATTAATAATCAACCTAACGAGTAAACTCCAAATCAACTTTTTTTTTCTTGCAGATAATCTATCTAAATTGGCCATTAAGGGTGATAGATTTATGTTTCTGTCTGTGTAAATTTGTTTAATTTTCCAATATTAGCCTTAAACCGCCTCAGTGCTGCCCTCTTTGGGTTGAGCTGCGGCTACTGCAGTTGAATTTCCCTATTGGCTACAATAACAATCCAGCTTCTGAAAAGTTCAGCCGTTTCTGCTCGATTTAACATCCATACAGCGTAAGCCTGATCTGTTGAATAGCTTTAAAAATTAACAGATTAATAATTAGCCAGCAGAAGAAACTGTATACAAGATTTTGTTGATTTTTTTTGTGCAGAATTTGAAAACTGAATCACGTCTTGTTTTGCTGACGCACTCAAAGGGTCGCTAATATTTTTTTGTTGAATATTTTTGGATTAACCAATTAATAATTAGAGATTATAATAATAGGAGATTTTTTTAAATATTTTTTTACAGAATCGAGTGAAGCTTAAACTATGCTACTAGAGGACTTCTGGGTAGAACATATTCACAGACAAAAGTTTTTAACTTTTATCTTACATGCAAAATGTGTGCATATTTTTGTACAGTTTTGACTAAATTATCGGTCTTAATGTAGTATTCGTTCACCCAACAGAGTCCGGCAGTTAACGATTAATCACTTACTAATTCTGATGACGATTATTTCAGTAATTGATTAATCATGATTAATCGTTTCAGCCCTAACTTTAAGTAGCTTTTTAGCACTTTTAGATTTGCTTTTTATTGATTTTCTTACCGTAGTTTTCATTTATCCTTATTGCAATCAGTAATTATGCAACTTTATTTTGTTAACTTATTTTTAATCTTCATATTTGTAATTTTGATTAATCTGTGTGATGGCGAGCCACACAGGGTAAGAGCCACACCTCATCAGTTTTTTTTTTTTACTTTAGTTTGCTTTGTAGTTATTTGAGTATTCCTTATTATATTATTTTCTAACACCTAACAATGTTTATATGGAGTGCACACATGTTAACACTGCAAGGTCAAAATTCAGAAAATATTATTTTCTTTGTTTGAGCTACCTGGGTGTTTGGCTCCCCCTCCCTGGCGGGCAAAGGGCTGAGCTTCCTGAAGTTCTGCTCATGGCCTCATTGGACTGAACCACATGCTTCATGCTAGGGGGCTGTTTTGGGACTTATTGCATTGTTTTGGGTTAGTTATCTGGTGGCGGCCATTTTGTTTTCTCCTATTGTGTCCATATGATTTAGCTAAACGGTATTTAAGTTCCCTTATGCGTCATTTCAGGTTAGGTCAGTCTGTCTTCTGTCTTTGAGTTTAGGATTTTGCGTTTGACCTCTTTATTGGCATGCCTGTCTAATTGTTACGCTAACCATTGTTCATTCTTTGGGGTAAATAAAAACCCACTTTTTTGAATTCGACACCTGTGTTCTGCATTCTGTACTGTTTGGTCCCTGACAATCTGATTAATCATTTCAGCTCTAATCGCTTTAGACGATCCAAGCGTGCATTCATGTTATTGTATAAATGACAATTTTACGTTTGAGACTCTAAACTAGACCTCTCGCAATAAGCAATAAATCAATTAATCACATGATAAATTAAAACGAACTCAATAATTTACATTTGCATAATTTATCGATTTTCTCTTTTCTCTCTTTTTCTGCTAAAAACTGGATGACAGAAGTCTTCAGTCTGCTGCTTTGGTCTCAACTAGCCAGTTTTTTGAAGGATAATTTTGTTTAAAGAGATTTCATGATTCATTCCATTTGTTGTTTCTGTTGTTTTGTTTATTTATTTTGGATATTTAAAATGTCTTCCAGTTCTAATGTTAAAAGTTTGTTATAATTTAATAATATTGAAATTAGTCTTAAAACAATATTATCCTTTGTCGCAATAGCTTGTGGGACGATTAATCGTCCAGCAAAGTTTGTTATCGTGACAGGCCTACTCAAAACAATCATTAATATTTAAAGTTAGGACTAATTATGCATTATTTCTCAAATTCTAACGTAATAAAATGCAATAACTTTAAAAGAAAAAAAAACTTCCATCTATTGTAGATAAAAAGGTTAAATCAGATGTTTTGTTTGCACATCATGTGAATTGGTTTCAGGTCAAGCTAAATCTATTAGCCGTGTTATATTTGTTTTACTGGCTCGCTCAGACAAAAGGTTGCTAATATTTTCCAGATTGACCTTCGTGATGACCCTAAGACGATTGCAAAACTGAACGACATGAAGGAGAAGCCAATCGTCACGGAGCAGGGACAGAAACTGGCCAAGGAGGTTCGTATTGATCAACTGATGTCGGAGAAGCAACTATGTTCAGCTTTACTGTTGCAGAACGGAGCTGACGGCCTCTGTTCGATTCCTGCGTGTGGGTTTGATGCAGGAATGTTAACATAAGAGTTTAATTTCTGGAATGTGACTTTTGAGCATTCTTCACTGTAAAATGAGTCCAGGAAAACATTCCTGGTCAATATGGACGTCCAGCAGAGTTCAGGGCTGCAGGATATAAGTCCTAAATGTGGTCTGCAAAGAATTATCCACTTAAAAATAAAAAATGAAAAAATGTTCTGAAGCTTCCTTAACAATGCCATGCATTTCTGGAAAACTGAGGCCAAAATAAGGTATTTTGATCTGGCCTAAAAAACATTTTTTTATTTAACTTCAAGTGTTTAAAACAGCAAAACGGATTCCAATAATGTTTTTATTAAACATTAAAAATGGAGAATGTTGTGTGAGGAAAACTTAATCAACCTTTCACTTGATAACCTGTTTTATAAAAACAGGAGTTTATCTATGTTAACATTAAAGCAGCAGGTAAGAGTTATTTTATTATTCTGACATTTAAAATTATAAAAATTTGGCACATGTTGCATATTTCTATTTATCCACTTATTTAAACAATATTAAAAATACATTAAAAGATGCAAACATGCAAATAATTCACTTCCTTTTTAAATAAGAAAATTTGCATTTTATTGCCTAAAATACAATAATAGCAATCTTCCCAGCAGTTGAGACCCAAATAGAAGCATAAAAATATGCAAAATGTACGTTTTGCATAATATTTCCCCTTTAAAAGCCACAAAAAAAATTACATAATTTCTGACTGCTTGCATATCTTAGGTCAGAGGTGTCAAAACAAGTACTTTATCAAGTCTAAAGTACCTGTGAGCCAAGAAAACAAAGAAAATCAAACAAATAATGTTGTCAGATTTGTTAGTTTTTTGTATGTACGGGATTCTGGTCATCATAGATCCAAACCGTTAAAAGGACATTTGCTGTGTGGAAAGATTGACATCCAGTTTTAAAATTCTTTCAGGCTCGATTGATCAGATCAAATCTGGGTTATAAAAACAGGATTTAGGTCACTTTCTTTCAAAACTCTTGCTACATTTAGCCAAGTAAAATAAACTAGAAGCTGATTTGAGTGCAGCAGAGTCAGCTTTTCAGTAAAAGTCTCTGGATTTTACACGGTGTTGGCAAATCCTTAAAAAGTATTAAATTCATGCATCTAAAATTAAGGCCTTAAAATGTCTTCATTTAATTTTTAAAGCGTAAATTGGCCTTAAATACATTAAATACTGGTCTTAAATTTTGTTTTCACAGAACTATTTAATCTTGTATATATATAAAATATACAAGATTAAAAGCCCTTCAGGCAAAACAGCCTGCCGGAATGACATTTTGTGGCTCAAGATGGCTGAGACTACCGCTAACTAGCTGCTAATATACCCTTGCTAGCTAGCTTTTTGTGTTGATAGTGGGTAAAAGCAAATTTATCACAGTTGGCTACATGAAGTTTGTACATCTCTGTGGATGTATAGGTCTTAAATTCCATTCAAAATCATCTTAAAGAGCCTTAAAGAGTCTTAAATGTAAGTTGGAGCCATCAGAACCTCTCTATTTGGTTATAAAAACACAAATACTTCGTGTTGAACTTAATGTTTTCCATACTAAAAATTATGTTGGTAATAATTTTACCCTGATTACAAATAAAAAGCCTCCATCTGCAGTTGGAGGCCACAAAAAAAATCTGTCCAAGGGCCACACTTTGAACACCCCTGTGTTACCTTTATTACAGTTTAACCTGTGGAGGCGGCTCTTATTTGTTAAGAAATGGTGAAATTGTGACGGTTTCTCCTGTTTTCCGTGTCAGATCGGGGCGTGTTGCTACGTGGAGTGCTCGGCGCTGACCCAGAAGGGCCTGAAGACGGTGTTTGACGAGGCCATCATCGCCATTCTGGCTCCCAAGAGGAAGAAGGGATCCATGAAGAGAAGACTGGGGCCCCGCTGCATCAACTGCTGCTTGATCACGTGATGTGGCGGCTCCTCCGAATCCTTCTAGTGAAAGACCACAAATCAAACATGGACTGACGGCAGAAGACGGATGAAATGCATAGACGAAAACCAGGAGGATTGACGGACAAAACAAGAGCTAGCTCTGAGATTCTTGAAATACCAGGAGTCTCTCCTGAGCTGAGAATGCCGTTTTTACCAAAGGAGCTCAAAACCCATCATTCTCTTCTTCTACAAGACTTTTGCCTCAAAAGTACCTTCTTTTATAACCATTTTAATCACTTTTTGTTTGTTTCTGTCGCTGTATGCTGGCACAGGAAAGACAAAAAGACATTTCAGCTTTAATATGAATGCTTAATTCATAATTATCTCTATTGTTTTTGGAAATAACTTTTAAGTTTATCTCCAAAATGATGGAAGAGAATAAGTTTTTAACTTTGAAATTTTGTCATGGGAGACTCAGTTTTACATTTTTAATTTCAAAACGAATTGTGGACCTACAGCTACGTTATTTTTAAGGTTGTTTTGTAGTGTGGCATGCCAAAATACTCCAAGGTAGAACGAAACTGAGGAGAAAATGAAATGTTTATTATCCATTTTTAGGAACTATATTATCTAGAGTTTATTAGATTGTATCACTAAATCAAATATCATCGAGATCATATTTTATCAGCTGATAAAAAACTTTTTGTTATCATGCAGTAACTTGCTATGTTTTTATCAATTTAAAGAGAGAAATTGTAGAGTAACTCGTATATTTCCCAAAGAATGCACGCCTTTCATTAAAGGGCATATATCTTCATTTTTTCATATTGTTTTTTAAAATATTTTTTAAACATTTTACGTACTTCTTGCTCAGGAACTGTGTTTAGAAGCATAAAATAAAGATGAGCATATTATAGCTGGGATGGCAAAGTCTTGAGCTCAAGTTTGAATTCAAAAAATCAAGTTTTACCATCCAATTTATCCAGTCAGGATCAGGAATTTAGAGAAACTGTAACTTGAGTACTCAGCAAACCGGCACCCGACAAACGGATTTAAAGGTGATCCGTCTCAAGCTGAGTCCACCTGTAATTTTAACCTGTTTCAAATTTCTGATTGTGCCAATAACTCGGCATTCAGAAAGCCATAATGTCTGCTCTGGTTCAGACCTGTATTGTTATTGTTCGCAGGCAAGCATAAATACGATTCTCCCAACAACTGTGTGAGACCGTGGTTAAGGAAAGTCTCGCTTTTCTCCATATAATCACTCTGTCAAAATGTCATTCTGAGGTTTCTCATGCCACTCAGACTCTATAGACCTTTCTGTAGTTAAGTTTTCCTTCAACACTGTATTTTTTTTTTGCCCTAAAATGTCACTTCAAGCTAATGCTACACCAATCAAGATATAAAAGGTAAAATACTGGCATATAATCAGACTACGGCTATAATGAGACATTCTTTTCCTCAGACAAAATAAATAAAAAAAACTATTGCTAATGGCTAACAAAGCTAATTTTGCCTATAGATATCCAAAAAAATTGTCGATAGAAAAAAAAATCTTACATTTATGCAGTCTGTAGACATTTGCGGAGGTTTTGTATTACAACAGAGTATTGGGGCCATACTAAGAAAAAGTTTAGAAACTTCACGAGAATATAGTAATAAATTTATGACAAACTTGTACGAGAATAAAGTCAATATTACCTGAAAAAACAAGAATAAAGCCGTAATAATGAGAATAAAGTTGAATAAAATCATAATATGGCTAACTGTCCTAGCCAAAAGCATAAACAGTGGATCATTCTTTAAATTTAAGATTTAAATAGTTTTAGAAGCACAGAGTGAAAAGTTTTCTGGCAGAAATACCATTTTTGTGGGTGAGAAGCAATCTGTTCTCTTTGCCTAATTACTTCCACGCTACTGAATTGATGACCATGAATCCTACAGTCATCCTCTTTTGTAGTTTTTCCCCATTTTAGTATGCTCAAAAAATTATTTTTGTTTGGGAAAATTGTGTTTCAAAATCACTAACCCACTTTAGAATGCTGATTGTGATTTATTCTTCTTTCACTCTTTCATAATTTTTAGGTTTTCTGCCTCTAAAATTTGATGATATATGCCTTTTAAAATCATCTGGCTACTATGACCCAATACTGTCTACGGCACAACACTGAAGCACAGCTGCTGCTGCTCCATTTCCCAGCACAACAATGCACATTCTCTGTGCTTTCCAACATACCAATTGTCCCAGGAACAGCTGTCTGAAGCACACAAAATGCACACGGTTCTGTCAGGCACAGCAGGAATAGCACACCATGTCAGCAAGAACAATCAGAGGTTCACTATGCCCAAATTGTGCAACAAGATTCTCTTGCAGATCACCAGTGTCACCAAATACGGTAAAGTCACTAATTAAAACAGTTCTATGTCAAATAAAATGAAATTTGGTTGCCTTATAAGCTGATAGGTTACAGTTTAAACATTTAGAAATCTATATGTACAAAAACATTTAATATATTATTGAGTTAGCTATTGCTACAGACATCAGTTCTTCACTGGTATTTACCAAAATACTTACATTTGTTGGTCCTGTTTAGCCTTAGTTAACTGAAACAACTAACAAAACTAATGTTAGCTATGTCAGCGCCTAATGCTAGTTAGCTAACATTAGCTAATCAATGCAAGCTCAGCATAATTTACCGCATGTTTTAAAATGTAGCGTTCAAAGTTATAATGTTAAACGATTCTAAAACACATTTATAAAATCTAAATATATTTAAACATAAAATATTACAGAAACGATAATCAAGAAAAGTTAAAACGTATGGTTTAGCATTACTACAGGTTAGCACTGTAGTAAATCTTTTTTTATAGATTACAGTTGTATGTATATTTAACTCTGGCAAAAAGATAAACAATCACCACTTTTGGATGAATATCCGCTCTTCACTAGTATTTACCTAAAAACTTAGTTGGTGGCAATTAGCTCCTAGCCTCAGTTCACTGAAACAACTGACAAAGCTAATGTTAGCTGTGTTAGCACCAAATGATAGCTAGCTAGCTAATCAATGCTAACTCAGCTTAATTTACCGTGTGTTTTAAAATGTAGCTGACAAAGTTATGATGTCAAAAGGCTCTTTAAAATGAAGATATTTCAACACATAATATCACATTAATAATAATAACCAAGAGAATTTATTAGACAAGGGTTAGCATAAGTACTGGTTAGCACTTTGCTTTGGAAAAACAACACTTTCTTTGTTTTTATAGGTTACAGATAAACATCAATCTTGGATGGTCTGTCTTTAGTTTTAATTTGTAGAATGTTCTCAAACTTGACTAGATCTACTAGATTAAATAAGGAATGGCCGTCTTAGGCTTGTGCAGTGGCTACATCCTTATAACGTCCACACCAGTCTGAAATTACAACAAGTAGCCACAGTTCCTCTTCACACACTATCATTGCTCTTGCTCAGAAAACATCATCTTATAAATCAACTGAAACAAACAACACATGTTGTCCTCCTCTGCACGTGGGGAGATGCGCACACACCTCCAAATTGCGTATGTAAACGTTTCCTCTTTCACATCAAGATTGAAACTGTTGATGGAAGAGCAGAAACCTCCCAAATATTTAGAAAACATTAGCAAATTGTGAGGATCCTTCCTAATGCTAGAGTTTCTGTGATGGTAGAATAGAAATAGGAAATAGAATGGGCATGAAAGCCATGTTCTGAGTATTACATGTGGAGTAAGGTTATTCTTCTCACACAAATTAGATTTTTACGAATTTGCAACCATTCACTGACACTATCCTGTCTTAATTTCCTTTGGAAATGGCATAAAGGAGTCCAGTTGCAGTTTGTCAAGCTCAGCTTGTCGACCAACAAGGAGACAAAAAGTTTCTGGTTTTAAAACTCACAATAGAGAAGGACCCTAACTAGAACTACTACTGACTTTTAGGCAGAAATAACCCTGTATTCCAGTAGCCTAAAAAGAATCAGAGCGAATAGAAGTAGATTTCAGTGAGAAATCTTGAGGAAACCATTATTTGTTTGGTGCCATCACCATAAAACTTGTAAAGACAGCTGCATGAAGAAAATAACACACATTTCCATAAATTTGGACACTTTTCTCAGTCCATCAATCTAAAGTAGGCTTGGTGGCGATAAACTCATTGTTCAGGATCGTGATGCATCAGTCCACCAACCATGGAAACATATGCTTTAAATGGGAAAAACTGATTTATCAGCTGCTGTGAAAGAACTTTGGAGAATAAAATCCACACCTCAACGAATTCAAGTTACCAGAAAACGCGTTGATTTTTATGTTTTTGATTTGAAAAGACTGAATATTCTCCAACAGCAGTAATCACATTTTGTTTTTGTCAGTTGTTTGTTTTTTGTTTTTTATTGGTGTAATTGTAAGTCACAAGTTTTAAATAGTAATCGAAAACTAACGCTTTAAAAGAATAGCTGGTGCTATCCAATTTAGGAAAGTCAATTTAACAAAATTTAGGCAGAAACAAAGATGTGAACTTTTAGTGGAAACTTCAAGGTTTTTTTTCTTTTCTTGGCCAGCCAAATATCAAAACATTTGTCCCTTTTTATTTAAAATGCATTTAATTTTTATAGCATTTTTAAAGACATTTCTCAAAAGTGCCAATTCTCCCTGTTGTTTTGTTTCATACGATTAATTAAAGCTTTAACGCTGAAGGTGCTTCTTCTCTCTGTTGCATAACGGTCCTGTCAGCAGCGCTGATCACTGAACGAGGAGCGGCCGAGCCTCTCGGACAGTTTTGCTCGCTTTTGTCATGTGAAGGTCCCCCCTCTCCTTCTCAGGATCAAGGACCGAAGTGCCACAGCCAGCAATGCATTCTCCCATTGATGACCCTCTTTCCTCAATAAACATGTTTCCTGTCTTAACAGTTTGGCTTTGGGTTTGGTTAATTCTGCAAAAGATCGATCAGCTGCAGGAAATTAGTGATTATAACTTTTGCTGTGATGATTCGTAGAAATGCAGATTTTCTTGTTCATAAAGAAACAAAGTGGGCAGCAGTTAATTGGTGTTTTACAGATCAAAATTTTAAAAAGGGCTACTATATTTATAGGTGAAGTTTGCATGTTTTTCAATGTGTGCATTGGTTTTGGTTTAGTTAACTTGCCACTAATTTTGTGCAAAAACACAAAATTTGATCACATATTTTTGTCTAGTTTATGGTGGAAATACCTTATTACTCTTGAAATAAGACAAAACTAACCTACAAGTAACATTTTAGCACAATATAGAAGTTTGTTCCAAGTCAACAATTTCTTAACATTACCTGCATGTCCATTACAAATGTGCACAAAAGTTTGACGATTTTCTGCTAATGTTGAAAAAACACAATTTTGCATTTACGGTGTTTCCATTAAATAACAGACACAATTAAAATCACACATAAATAACTCTGTTCACGCAATAAGTCATTAGAAAACATGCAGCGCCATCATCTTCCTACCACTTCCTGTCGTCTTGTTTGTCGTTTTCGCCAGTAGTAACATCCGATCCTTGATCATGTGACTTGTGTGATGGAAAAATGTTTTTCCATTGCAGTTTTGCGAATTACACAAATTTTGTGAAATTACAGGAAATTATTCCTGTAATTTAGTGTCTAATTTAGTGTAATTCGCAAATAGTGTGATACTAGCCAAAAAACCTGCCTCTTCCGGCTGCAAAAACACTTAATCAAAAACATGAGCTTTTTCCAAATAGGTATATTTTCATAAAGTGAATTTGTTTTTCAAATTTTCAGTTGTGCAATTATATGGTCAATGGAAACGCAACTTTAGATAAAAACAAAACAAAAGTGAAAAAACTCTGCCAGTCGGCCTAGTACTTTTATTTACCAGTATTAATGAATTATTGACTTAAAACAATCTCCTATGTATTAATGAAGAGCAACTTGTAAGTTAGTATCCTCTTATTTCAAGTGTTGTAAGATATTTGCTCTAGAAAACAGACAAAAATACTTGGTAAGAGTTTGTGTTTTTGCAGTGTATGCAGCTCAAATTTAAAAGTGGATGTTCTCAAGGTTCATGTGATAAGTGCAGTTTCGTCATTTCTCTGACAGTGAGCAGTTAGCGCTTCGCCTGCTCTTTCGAAATTCTTGCTTTCACCATCTGCCTCAAACTGAACACTTCCTACATTGATATGTAAGGGTGATACGCCGTGGCAGAGTGCATGTATCACCCCGTGCATATGATGTTTCAGAGCTGGAGCTGTCTTTACAACCCACACACTCAAACTGCACACCTGTTTTTAGCTTTCAAACTTATCATCAGCTCGGTTGAGTCAAATATTTCTGATGGCGATCTGTTTATTATTCCTCTTTTGCAGGATCTCTAAAATAGGTTTACATGTTTACCATAATAATGTTAATTATAGCCTAACAGGTGGGCTTTATGAGATAATTGGAGCTCAGATGATGGAATGTAATTACTTTGACCTCAGTTCTCTCATGTACAGGGTTAGAGTATCTATGAACATAATTTTAGAGACCACATTCCTGCATGTATCATGCAGGAGTAAGAGCCTGTTTTATGGTTGTTGAAAAGCAACAGAGGGAACTAATAAAAACATATCGTGCATTTGTACTTGAATTTTTTTTAAAGAGGGGGTCATTGTCAACTCCTCAGATTAATTTAGTAATATCTGTTTATTTACAGCTCAAATGATTATTGCAAAAGCAAAATGGTCAAAATCTACCATTTGGAAAGTTTCAATCACTGTCTAACTGAAGTACTCTTGACTTTGTGTGTTTGAGTCTTCCTGTGTTTACTTCCTGCCAGAGCCGGCTCAAGGCATAAGCAGTGTATGCAGCTATGTATGACCTCTTCCTAGGCACTGCAGCAAAGTTGGGTAGTAACTTTTATGAAAAAAAACTTTTTCTCACTACACTGTACTTTTTACTTTTACTTGAGCAATTTCATTATGAAGTATTTCTACTTTGACTTGAGTAAAATTTCTGGAATTTTTAAACAAAAACTGACCAGACACAGACACGCATGAAAAATAGTCTTCTGGCTAATTCTGGCTCAGTTACAGAATTGTTATTAATATGCACTTTCCCTGTAATAAAAAAAAATAAAAAAAATATAAATAAAAAACACCCTGACCTCTGAACGGCTGGAAAACCAACAGGAAGCTTTTGAAGTGGTCTAGTCAAAGATTACAATGCAAAAACACAAAATCTTACCAAGTATTTTGGTCTAGTTTCCAGTACAAATATCTTAATATACTTGAAATAAGACAAAATAACTTAAAAGTAACGTTTTAGCAGATATAAAGTCAATAATTCTTTAATTTTGATGAAAAAAAAAACTTATTCCATTGGGAGATAAATTAAGTTACAACAAGGGAAAATGTCTTGTTAGAAGTACGGAACAAGTACGTTTTCATAACATTTTGCAGTGTAAACTTAAAATCAAATCGAGTTTACATGGCATGACCTTAAACTGAACTTTCATGCTTGAAAAATCTCAAATGTGACTGAAGTAAAAAAACGTTTCTCTGAATTAAAATTCCCCAGTGAGGTTAGAAACTTATTGGCAGTATATAGCAAATGCTTGATGGCAGTTGTTGCTTCCAAAGGGGACACAAGTCATTTGATTTAGAGGGCAACTACTTTTCTACATATTGCCACAAAGCACCTTGAGACTTTGCTCTTGTAATAAGCCCTGACGGCTGCAGTAAGAGGACTGTAAATATTCAAATCCCCTGTGACAGGAGATAAGGTCATAGAGTACAATATAAAGAGAAAATCCATAGTAGTTTTACATCGCATCACTTTTGTATTAAGCGGTTCTCTATTTCTGCTGAACAATATGGACTTTAGAACCCTTACTGATTACAAAATGGCAGCTGAAATATCCTCTATACCTTAACAGATATCCCTCTGCACTTTGGTTTATTCAAGTATCCACATTATTTTCTTGATTTTTGTCCAAAGACAATCCTGATTTTGGATTTGTAAAGTCCCAAAACCAGTTTCGCACTCTGCCTGCGGTATAATGCATTTCCTTTCGCCTATTAAAATTTACCTGAAAATGTTTCCATCCTAGAGCCACAAGATGGCGGCAGGAGCTTTGTTACAACAGCGTAGACCTCTGGGAGCTCTTCGTCAGCAAGCTATCATTCAAGTTGTTTCTAATGGTATTTGTGAAAGAATAATGTTAGTTATGGCGTTTTTGCTCAAATTAGATTTATTTCCGATATTTACAGCTATATGTAACCCTTCTTTGTTCGTGTCAGTAGGCTGACTTCACAACTAACGCACTCAGGTTCACTGTTTCATCAAGTAGTTGGTTAACATCAGTTAACAGCAGCTAACGGTTGTAAAATTAAACACAGCCAGAGCTCGCAGCATTAATGATGTTGACAGTTAAAAACATGTACAAAACGTGGCAAAATTACACACGAAATTCTGTGTATAAATAAATCTGTCTAAAATACGTGTTAAAATATAATACTTGTAAAGAAAACGCAGTTACGACCGACAGAAAAATGGGGACTGCCTGTCAGTTACTGGTTGCTATGGTAACCACCAACAGTCAAGGAGCAGCAATGTGAGGAGAAAATAACTTTTTGCCCGAACAAAATTGATTTAAAGAGTAAATAAACCAACTCTGACAAACTTCACGTCTATAATATTGCTAAAATAAAACCCGGTTACACAGAACCTAAAGCGTATTTTAGGCCTTTAATCCAAATCGCGTCTGATCTGGATCCAGCTGTATTTCTATGCTAAGTGAATACAAAGGGACAAATGTTAGTTGACAGCAGTAATTATTTTACATTTATTTATTTGAAGGTGGATTAGATGCTTGCTGCAATAGATTAAAGATTATTAGATTGCTCCTTCTGACAGTGAGGGTCAGTTAAGGTGTCTTGGAAGCATAAGTTGTTTGATGATTGGACATTTTGAGATGCATTTCTCAATTAAAGTTTGAAAATAAATACAGCGTGAGACCATTATGCTGCTAACATTGTCTCTGCCTCCACCAGGTGAGTTATTCTTTTATGACGGATGATTTGGAAATGAAACAGCATTTGCAGAGAGATCTGCATTGAGACTAAAATAGTGTAAATTACTTCTGATGGAGAAATTAGTGCTAATCCAATTTCCTTTTTCTTTTCTTTCATACACACAAATCAGATCAGTATTAGTGAGATGTAGAAGCTGATTTGTTCTGACCACTGGAGGTTTTTCCTGCTCTCCACCTCAGCTCTGCTCAACTACTAAATAATACTAAAGTATTTCTACCCTTATGGATTTGGACTGTTTTTATGACGGTGTATTAGGACCATTAAAGATAGAAATATTGAGTAAATTCCTCCCAAAAAAATCTGAATTTTTCAGATTAATCTCAGAAATTTTCTGAGTTTCAGTAGCGGAAAATTTTAGACTTTTGAATTTCCATCTTTTTTTCTAGAAAATGCTCAACTTGTCTAACTCTGATATTTCCATGTTTCTTCTAGAAAATTTCTGAGATTAATCTCAAAATAAGATGGATAAGATCTACCATCTTCTATGCCTCGGGTGACATCATACAAGGTAAATGATCAGAGCTTTTGACACCTATTTGTATTTCTCACAAGTTTTTGACCAAATTCTTATTGCAGAAAAATCTGGTAAGAATAAAACACATTGATTGTTTTTTTTTTTTTTTTTTACTCGCTCATTTGTTTAGAGGACCATGGCAGACTGAAATGTTCAGATTTTATTAACAATTATCACTTATTTTCTGGTCTTTAAGATGGTTTTGCAGAAGTTCTATATGACTTTAGATGTGGTCACATTCACAAGAGTATAATTACAAGTATTATTGTCTGAATATGTATACATAAAAAAAGAGATTTAACTTTACTCAAACATCTATTTTTCTGACTTTGCTTTCAACAACAACAGAATATGTCAACCAGTTAGCCTGGACTTCCTGAAAATTATAATTATGTTATCCTGAAATGTCACACATTTCAGGATAACAGAGCATCCAATAAAATGTTTGTCCAGTTTCGTCTCATCAACAAAAACCCGCAGACATCTCGTCATGTCTTAGTCATCAATGACACGTCGTAATTTTTGTCAGTCTCGTTATCATCATGAAAACAAGGGTTGTCAACAAAATAATTTTGTTATCGTCAATATTATCAAAATTAATGCTGTTGTGGTGAAATTATTTTAAGTGATAAAATAACATGATTACAAAATATCAAATTCAGGCAGAGGTTGGCCGATCACCGATTCCCCCAAATTAAGGAAATCAGCGCCGATAAATTGTCTGGCCCTAATTCCATACATAAAAATAAGAAACATACAAAAATAACAAATAAAAAGGATGTATAAAGTTGGAAAAACTTGTTTTAAGAGAATTATATCAAAATACTAATTTTAAATATTGACTTTTTGAAATGTATTTGATTCTTTTGTTTTGTGTCCACCAGGAAATTAATTGAAAAATAAAATTAAAATATTAATAAATAAATAAAAAACAGAACAGAACATCCTGGGTGCACCCTGGAGCCCCAGGTAAAAGTGCCTTAGGACCGCCCCTGTTGGCATCAACCTCGGCCTGGCCTGGATATGCAGGAACCAGCATCCCCTTCCCCGCTCCACGTTTCCAAGTAGCAGCCAGAGGAGAGCTTCCTCCCCCGCCTCACACCCATTGGTGGCCGGGCACGCCTGAGTCCAGCCGGTGCCCGGGCATTCCCTATCCTTGCGCTCCGGAGGAAGTAGTCACCCCAGCGCGGCCCTCCATTGGCCCGAGCCGCTGTCAGTCGAGGCTGCCTCACGTTGAGCCCCGTCCTCCTCCCCGGCTCCGTGTCTGCTCAGACAGCCGTCATATTGGTTGCTCCAGGCAGAGAAGAGGAGCCCCACCATCATGAGGAACGGGCTGTCGCGGCGGTTAAAGATCAGTTTAGCGTTCAGATCGCTCTGACCAGTGTTTTTAGGGATTTATTATTTATTTTTGTTTTAATTTTCGGGATGATACCATCAAGAATCAGTGTTCGTTCTGCACTTTCGTCCGACGCCGTGGTCCTCTGGGGGGATATGTGCCCGACTTTTCTTCATAGCCATTTTTTACAGACAAAGAGAGCCGTTGAGTAGGGCTTCCAGAAGGAGACGGGTAAGTCACTAATTCAAGAAGCAACTCACCTGTCTAACGTGTCACCTTTGTTTCCTTGACAACCTAAAACCGCTCTACACCGGCTTGTTTTATTTCTACATTTTTCTGTCGATAATTGTCACAAGCTAGCATGCTAACCTCGCTAGCTAAAGCTAACTAAAACGTTAGGAAATTTCTATTCTGGAAATGCTAACTGTTAGCTGCTAAGTTTAAAGCCTGTTTAGGCCTTGAACAGGGCTGTTTCTGTGCGTTTGTCTGAACCCATCAGGCTAGTTTGTCGAATGTGAGCGCCGATAATGTTATCTTAGGTCTGTAGCTACATTAAGTGGTGTGCTGGGACTGCTGTCGGTCGTTAACGGGTTAGCAGCTCCGCTAGTTTGGCAGTGGCAAGGGGAAAATGGGGCCTCCAGAAACCCGAAGGCCTCCCTACAGTTTCTGTACACCCGCTATGATCGCATAATGTCTTTTATAGATGTTTTTACTGACAATCGGGTTATTTTTTAAAACACCAGTTCACAACATGAGTGATATCGGGTTACTTTACGCGACAAGCAGTCAATCTGGCAAGGAACTGGGATTTCCAGGCACTAGTTTTTTTTGTAAAGCTCTGACTTGCAAATGCAGATTTTAACAGATAATGCATTTTTCTTTTTTTTTAATCCTGCTCTCAGGATAGGTTGATGTTTTTTTTTTTTTAAATGCTCCAATTGCTGCATCTACAAGTTTTTACAGCTTTTCTTTTGACCAGTTTAATGCTCAAAAAAGGGCATTTTTACTTTTGTTTGCAGATTTAATTTTGCATTCCACAAATGTGTGCTTTAAACCTCAAATTATGTGTACTAATATACATAGAATGAAGCTCTGATCATTTCTGCACTTCCAACTTAAAAAATCTTTAACATTCAGAGTGATCACATGTCTTTATATCAGTTGAGAATGCAATTCCAAGTAAAAACATGAAATGTTTTAACTACATCTTCTACATGAAATGTGAAATCGGAAACTGTAACATCAGAATATAATGATTGCATGATATTTCCAAGGGTTGGGGATCATAATCCTTCACAAATAGTTAAGATTCACCTTTAAACACAATTGCAACTGAATATTTTAACAGTTCAAACACCAAATATGCCTTAATGTTCATTAATATCCACAGTGGAAACAGTCTTGGCACTACCACAGGAGCTAATATCTAAAGTCTTCCTTATTTCTGCCAATCAGTACCAATGAAAATTAATGGCACTCCTGGATTGGCTGCTTTGCAAATGTCAACAATGGTGTGAAAGGTATTTCTACTCACTAAACTGTATTTTCTTTAAAATATTTTAGATGTACTTTATGGGGGAAAAAAATGACTGTGCTTGTTTTCTGTAAATAATTTGGAGTTGCGTTCCACAGAAAAATCCACCAATACAGAAGCTCAAAGATCGACTGTTCCTGCTTTTTATTAGCCATATGTATATTTTGAATTTAACTGGTTTAAATGTGATTTAATTTGAGGTCAACATACCTTTCACTACATAAAATCCATTTGGATTTCTGCCCAAACTGCATGTTAACACATAACTCACACGCATAAAAAACTTGCGTTACCCCAGTTGGTGATTGTTTAGCTGCTCATACATAGCAGTTAATAACAAAACCTTACAGGATATCCACACACTCTTAATTTGAGGTTTTTCCATGATTTAGGCCAATTTTTTTCCTTTGAAAACTTTGAGACAAGCATTTATAAACACACTCGTATAAACACCAGTGGACTCTCTTCACACATAGCAATTTAGAAGTAAACTCAAATTTTTGTTACATGTAAATTAGCTGGATTTTATGTACCACTTTTCTAGCCATACTGCCCTCTCAAAGCACTTTACACCGGTTAAGTGTAAAGTGCTTACCAGTGTATGTTCTCCTGCTCTGCCCAGGTGAACATAAACATGTAGGGACATGTTGTTGTTTTTTTTTCCCATATTCAGCTGTTTTTTTTTCTTCAGTTGAATTTTTCCTGAATTCCACTTTTTCCATTTTTCTTACGTGTGTTAAACACAATAGTGTGTAATTATGAAGCGATGGGAAAATAAGTCAACAAATCACTTGTAAAGGATTTATACATTTTTTTGCTATTGCTTAACTTTTACAAATGACTGAACCACAAGTGTTGTGGTTTTGCAAAACATTACAATTTTTTTGCTGTAGAACATGATTATTTGTGTGCAAATCAAAGGATCTCACATGTTTTAATGCCATTAGTTTAACTCAACACCAAAATGTATCTCATAAAAATACACAAACCTGCGTTTTTTTTCCCCAAGTAAATCATTTTTTACTGATTTAGTTGAATGTTTGAGGGTTAGCATGCATGACTGGCTAGCTTGCGTTTCTCCCTGTTTCTGATGCGACTCTTTGACTTTAAGTAGTCGTCATGTACTTTTAAGCATCTAGTTAATTGTTTGCTGACAAGACTTGGAGAAAAGAACTTTTTCTCTTAGTAACTTTTGTTCTCTAAATCCTCCCCAAAACCAAAATTACTGGAGTTTTGTTCTAAACTTTTGGGGATTTTTTTTTTTTTTTGGAGAACATTTGTGTTTCAGTGATGCAAGATGGCTACTAAGCCACAATGGAAATGTTAAAACGTTAAAGAAAAACAGTTTAAATGTTTTGAACTCAGAACATTTGTGTCAGTGGATTATTATAGTCAACTTCACTGATTATGTCAACAAATCACCGCAGCTCTATTTGTGCCCAAACAGCCAGACACGCTTTCATGCTTCCTTTGACTTTCTGATTGAAACTGATATGGAAAATAGAGAATCGAGGGTTGGTTTTTTTTTTTATCCAATGTTGCAACTTCCACACCTAAGAGTGATTATTTGTTTTTAATCATTCATTCATCGGGGCAGATTGGGTGTAAAGTCTTTGAATTCCAGTCAAATTATTTTTTGGTGCCTCTTTAATCAGCTCTGATGATCGGCAGGTCAACAATTGTTTTTATCTTGTTGATAAAATGCATCAAAACCAAGAACTCTATTGATTTCTTTTGTGTGTTTGTGTGTGTTTAAATGCATCCACCAACTGTAATATGTGTAATAACTGTAATATTTCCTTTTACTGAAGCAAAAGGAAAGATTTCTTCCTTTAGAACATTTTTACAACTAAAAAACAGAAATATTTATTTTGGGGGCATAAACTCTGTAGATGTTGCTAATATGGTTATTTCTTAATTTGATTGAAAGTCGTTGCCTCCATTAGGGGAACTAACAGCACTTTATTTTCTCTTTCTTTCAAAACTTGGAATGGTCCACCCAGACCTGGAAAAACTTCCTTTTTAACTCCATCAGATTCAACCTCGGCCATTAGTTACATCTGGGTTTAGTGAACCGTAAAGAGACGAACAGAAGCATCAGGCTCGTTTTGGGGTCACCGGACTCCTAGCTTGGTGAAAAACCAGCCTCTTGTTCTACTTCTGCTTTGTGCAGAACATCTGAACCCCTGGCTACTGAAAAACAATTGTTTGCTGAAGGTGTGGACTTGGATCTGATTTTATCCAATCACTAATGTTTGACCCTGACGTAATGTAATGCGGCAGCTCGATAAAATTGCCATCGCTGTAAACAGATTTGTTCACTTCCTCCGCTGCCGTCACCAAACTACAACTCTATACCGGTAAACTACGATTCATCAGTCAGAACTTCTCCTTCTGTTCACTGATTGGCCCAGGATGAAATTCATCTGGAGAAATTGAGATTAATGGGAGAAATCCCAGACGGAGCACTGAAGGGAGATGAGAATCCAGGGAACTTACATGGGAAGGCAATGACCAGACTAGCTAGCTAACTACTATCTCTAAACAAAAGTATTTGCTGTTTATACCCAATAAATTAGGAATGGCCATCAATTATATGGAGACATGTTTTAGGCTCAAAATTGCATTGTAATTTCATTTAAATTGTGTTTTATTTTTAGGAATCTAACCAAAATAAAACTATACATTTGAAATATTACACGCTATTTCTCTACTGTGAACTTTTTTAGATATTAATACGTTACTTCAACTCACTGGCTGACAAAAAGACTACAGAAATATCACAATATTTATATCTTATTAATGCTGCAAAAGCAAATGAAGCATCTACTTTCGCAGGTGTATTTTTTTGAAAGATGAACAAAACAGAACGTTGTTTAACAGGAGTATTTTCTAATAATACATTAATACACAGACGGAGAGAAAATGGTTCACATGTCCACCTGCAGCATAAAGCACGCTTTAAACTTAAACTTAAAGTAAAAGGTTTCCACCTCAAGGCTGAAAGATCTGATTATACTTTCTGAAAATATTGAATTATGTGTCTCCAATGAGATTAGATCAAATGAAATGATGATAATCTACTAATATGAAGATATTTTAAATTGAATAAAATGTTTTAACATGTTTTAAGAGTTTTTGGTTGTCATCAAGCAAACACATTAAAACTTTTGCTGTTACATCCTCAACATTTATATCAATTTCAATAGTTTAAATAAAATGTGAATTTATTAAAGCGACTAATGGATGAGATTTCCACACAGTAAAAACTAGTTGGTTTACTCCGGATGTTTTTCTTCCATCTCGCGTATTTGTTAAAAAATAAAAACGTTAGGCATCCGCAGAGCTCTCATTAACTCTGGCGTGAGCGGGGAAGGCGTTTTCTCTCCCTGAATCTCGTCTTTTCACCAGCCCTCTCTTGCATCGCTGTGCTCCCAGGAGGAAGGGCGTGTTGGCCTGCTGGAGAACAAAAGTAGCCTGGTTCAGTTTCAGGATGGCTCAAAATGGATGCGGACCGGATCGGGCGACGAGTTCTGTGGCTGTTGGCGACCGTCACGGTTGTTTAGGAGGAATCGAGCGATGGCTTTCTCTGAGCGTAGCTGTACTTTGACAAAAACGATTTCGTGGTTGTTATAGGTCATTCTCCATTCATAAAGTTGTCTTAAACGCCAAAAGGACGACGGATTGTTGACCACAACGCCGGAGTTCCTCGGTTGTAGTCATGAATTTGGCAAAAACTAAAATCATCATATAATTGGTCATTAAAGCAACGGTGACCAATGTGTGGCCCTTGAAATTATTTTGTTCGCCCCCTGAACACAAGTCAAGATGGCAACAAATTTGATCAACAAAAGAGAAAGCAATTGATGACACAAAAAAATTGGAAATTGTTTAATTTTCTTTCTTCAGGACAAAGCTTTTATGTTTTGATATCTAGATTTAATATATCTAGATTTAATATGTTTTTTGCTTATAGTTAAGTAGGCCTCTCACAATAATCAATAAATCAATTAATCACATAATAAATTAGAACAAACTCAATATTTTCCATTTGCACAACAACTTTATCTTTTATCGCAAACAATATAAAATGTGTCTTGACAGGCCTATTGTGAAGCAGGTAAAACAAAAAAAAAAAAAAAAAGGAAGAAAAAAATCCCAATAAACTCAATTTTGCTTTGTTTAATTAATGAACTTTGTGGCCCGCCAGTAGTTTAATTTGCCAGTTTTAGCAGCCGGGTCAAAAAATGTGGACACCACGGCATTAATGTATCATTGCAAAAAAAAACAAAAAGGGAGTGAAAGGAAATGAGATAACAGACAGCTACTTGTTGTCTTCTGTACAGACTCAAAAATCTGATTTCCAATTTTGTTGCATTTAATGATTCCTAGCAGTGCAACGATTGCAGTTTTCTGGCCGATCGCCCATTACAGTACATTTAACAGCCTGACCTGCCGATTCCAATTTTTGCTGATGCACTTTTTCTTTTTTGTCTGAAATGTTGCTAAATGTAGGAAGAAAGTTGCTGAGTTGGCAGCAGTGGGATGACCATTGTTAACGGCAAATGTGCAGAGAAGCAGCCTGTCAGTCAAACTTTTCACAGGTAGATAAGATTGGCTTGGCCGATCACTTATCTACCAAAATTAAGAAAATTGTGGCTGGTTAGGAAAAAAAAAAATCTGACTTTATTTGACTTTCCTATCAATGGTCAATCATTAACAGAAGGAAGATTTGGACCAATTTGATTTGTGTCTAAATGGTGACTGTCTACTGGATGAGATTCTTCACCCGAATGAGAATAATCTGCACATTTTAGAGCTCAAACATCCAACTAGAAGATCCACTTCACACCTGAACGTCCAGGAAGAGTTCAGGATTTATTCTGAAAAATCGTCTTTTTCTGACCTTTGATCAGGTTGGATCATCCGCCGCAAATCCTTCCTGCTTCTTCCAGTCAACTTCGTGCTGACCTCAGTGTGTTGCTGCCAAAGCCTCTTAAAACTAATCACCATCCCTAATTATTAAGAATGAAACCATCCTTTTCTACCAGTCAGAGAAATCTGTAGTTTATGGAAATGCATGTTTTTAATGGGAGTAAATCTGTTGATATCAAAGCTGGAGTAAAATAAACAAAAAAAACATGACTGCAAATATTTTGATTAGTGTGGAGATTTCACTTAATCTCTCCTTTTTATGTTTTTTCTATTCCACATTATGGCTTGTTTAGATAATCAAATAATTTCTAGTTTATGAAAAGATTTCGAAGCTTTATCATTTTGACACTTTTTGATTCATGGTCATTTTCCTCACTAAAGCACCTTTTTCTTGAAGTAGACCTGCATTAATCAGGCTGCTTCTCGCCAAAACAGACTTCTGGTTTTCTTTTAGCCCTGACCTTTGGATTTTGATTTTAATTTCATATTTTCAAACACCAGACAGCACAAAAGAGTAAAAATGTTTTTCAGATTGTTTGCTGGAAGTGGTAGCTCTGTATCCAACAGAATCTCAAGGAATTGCAAGATTATCCCAATTTAACCATCAGAGCATAGGTCCATGACTTATCTTATTTTTATTAAACTCAGAAAATGTAATTATTTGGTGCAAGGCAAAAAGTCAGATTGACTTTCTAATCATTAATAAAAACCAATCGGCAGGAAAGGTTGTCAAATTCAATATTAATATTCATATTAGTTGGTGCATCGCTAATGCTAAGGACTGGTGGGTTTTAAAAAAAACAGCTTTATTGAGCACAGGGTTGAGATTCAGAACATGATGATCTGCTATAGGATTTATAGCTATTTGTTAATGAGTCAAACACCAAATGTACCTTAATGTGCATCAATACAAACAGTGAAAGCCGCCAAAGCCAACGTCTAGTGTCTTATGTTTGTTCTTGGGGAGAACAGCCAATCAGCTGCTAGGAAAACTACTGCTGCTCCTGGATTGGTTGCTTTCCGACTCATAGTGTGTCAAGTAGCATTGCGGCTAGGTATTTCTGCATTTTCTTTTAACTAGTTTAGATATTTTTAATATTTTAGATATGCTCTACGGAAAAATTTGTGACTAGTGACTCGTCATTAAATGCATTTCCAGTTTATTATTATTTAAAACTGCAGACATATTAAAATAAAGTTTAGTTGGCAACATGGAAGCTACAGCTGTACCTGGAAGCTATAACTTTGGTGTAGTTTCTATTGCTTTTTAGGCTACGTTCATTAATATCAATAGATTATTGGCACATATTATTGGATCCTGTCGTTTCAGCAACCAGTTCATCAGAGCGTCTTGGTCAGACAATGATTTATTGTTCTTAAGTTGATTATGTCTGATTTCTACTGGAGATGGCACCAGTTAATCTTGCTAATTTAATTGTAGAAATCACAAAATCATGACAAAGATCAAAGTGCTTCATTGAGCCGGCCTCAATGGCTGCTCTGTGGCAGCAGAGGGGATTTCAGTCAGTTTAGTTAGCAACATTCCTCTGTCAACAATGTCTGACCCTTACATAATCTGATTACTGGGCTCGCATCATAGCTTGTGTAGCAGACTGAGCCATCGCTAATTACAAGGAGATTGTGCTCTTCATCCAAAAAATAAGTTAAAGTTTCATATTTTACTGGATGTTTTTGATCAAAACACACATTCACCATGGCATCACCTCATTAAGATGCATGAAAGTTTATTTCCATCCAGATTTGAATTAATTTTTAACTGCAGTCTTGCAGAGATGATGCAAGAGTCGTACCAGCTGTGCAGATTTCTTCTCCAAATCTATCCAAAAAGCTTCAGTGGGGTTTTAGGTGTGGGTTCTGCAGTGGGTGCATCACTTCATCTGTATGAAATCCACTTTATTATTTTCCAAATTTGACTTTTTCTGTTTTGAATTTTCCATTCTAACCATATTTAACAACCCAGAACCTATTCAATTATGGACTGAATTGCAACCAGAGTTTCACATTTACTGTCATTAGTGGTTCAAGAGAACATGAAACACTTTTAAAAGGTGTTTAAAAGCATTTACAAAATGTTCTGTTTTATAGAACTAAAACTTTTATCTCACTGACATTAGAAAAACATTCAGTTTTAACTCGACTCATAGTAGTTTTTTTCTGTTTCTGTTTACGTTGACTCCATATTTTGCTTTTTTGTTTCCAATTTAAAAACTGTCTAATAATACCAGGTTTAGATTTAAAGGGATCATTCATTTTCTGCTTGCCGATATATCGATCCAGCTGGATAAAGTTTTAATGTATTGGCGAAAACACCTCAGAGGTTTTAGTGATGAAAGTCAACAATAACGTTACTGGAATTCCACGTTTTTCTAAAACACTGCAGCTTTCCTGTGCAATTCCAAAAAAATTATTGCATAATTCAACCCTGCAGATAAGCAGATTGTCCCAGCCCCTCTCAAATATTAATCTAAACACGGCTTTTATTAATTAATTATTGAAAATACCTTGTTAAAAATGTATTTTCCATCTGAAAAGCGCTGCCTCTTGTACTTTAACTATTTGGATCTGCAGCAACCTGGAAGAAAATGGATGGATGATCCATGTTGCTTTTTTTGTTGTTGTTGTTCAAAAAATAAGTTGGTCAATTTTAATCAATATTGAAATATCTAAACATATATTTAGCAGTAGATGCTTCCCATAACTTGGAGGAATTTATTGTATTTGTGTGAGAATCTTGCATGACTTGATGCCATTTTTTGGGAGATCCTTATTTTGTTCTACTCTAAATTTTTCATTGTAGCGCTTCTATAAAAAATATCCAACTCTGAGTTTTGAATTTCTGTATTTGCACCACTGTGTCACTGTTTTTAATTCATAACCATCAGTTTTATTTTTTGGTGCGAATCAAAGATGTTCAGATCTTTTCCCCGGTTCTCCCACCGACTGCAGCAGAGATTCAGTCTTTCCCATGTTCCTTTATTTATAAATTATATTATTTAAAAAAAGAGTTAAGTTACATTAAATACAAATGTGTCTCTTTCAGTTCTACTATTCTGCCATCTTGTTTTTACTCTGGACTTAAAGCATGTTTTAGCGACTACAACCTACTTGACGTGATTAGTGGTTATCAAACTTAATTTGAAGGTTGCAGAGACTTTACTCAAATACATCGCCCTTTTCACACTTTGGTTGCAACAAATTTTTTGCGTTTTATTTGACAGACTATCACAAAACAGTGACATGGAAAGAAAGGATGTTTCTTGGGGAGTTTTTTTTGTTTGTTTTTTTTGTCCCTAATATCTGGAGATATTTCCCACATGCAACTGATCTGTTGCATGTGGAAGACAACTCAAATCCAGTCTCTACTTGTTTCCACCTCCTGACAGATTTTCTTCCACTTTTTCTCACTAAGTGCTACTAGCTTACCAGTCACTGCAAAAAAAATAAATAAGTATTTTCGCATTATGGTTCTGCCACCACAGTGTTTCACAGCGGAGAAAGTGGCTCCTGTAACAGTATCAATAATGGTTCTCTATCTATATTCATTTGTCTGGTCATTTAATTGGAAACTATGTATTTTTCTTTTACATATTTTAGGCTTGAATAGCTTCACTGATGGGCTAACTCCTTTTAGCACAACTTCAACACAGCAAAAATCTTTTTCAGCGACCAATCAGATTGTTTTCCCAACGCAAAAATTAAACTTCAGTGAGCAAAGAGAAACAGCTTAGTCGTTCATTGCTGTTTTTGCAGATGTCGCTTGTGCGTCAGATTTACTGGCGTACCAGAAACGCACTACGAAAGTCCCGACCGGAACTTTTGTTTGGAAGAGTAATTGTGTTAAAAGGTTTAAATTAACACTTTAGAGTTCGTAACATGTTGAAGTCCGTGCATTACTTTCCTTCCACTATACAATCACGCACTAATTTGTTTGATTGATGCAAAAAAATAGTTCAATAGTTGGCATTTTTTTGGTAACGCACATCTTTTTCTATGAGTTTGCCACTTTAAGTTAATTTTCAATTAAATAAATCGCTGTTTTTGAACGCCTTTCTAAGAAATCCCGTGAACTAAATTCACTTCATGAGGAAAAATGTTAAAAGAACCGCTCCCAGAAAAGTCTTCTGATTCCCTCCAAATCCCTGTCAAACCTTATTGCCGTTGAATGTCATAAATCAGCAGTAAGTGTGTGAGAAACAGGGGGGGGGGGCAAGAGAAAGCATGCGATTGTGCCCAGTCTGTCTGCTGCTGCTGTTGCAGGGAAAGTTTCAGGTCAGGTCTAGACTGGCTCTGTAATACAGTACATACCAGCAGATCAGCTGTGAGCAGATCCCAGGTTCATTTATAGCCGTGGCCTTGTGTCTCTTCACGTCTGCCTGGCAACTCCTAAATCTGCTGCTGTTAAAACCACCACCGCTCCCCCACCTCTCAGACGCTTTGGCCCTGTTACACTCCAACCATTTCTAATTACTGCACGCACAGTAGCCTGAGGAATGAACCGGAGGAGATTCTTCTCTGGATCTTCTTCTCTGGATCTTCTGTGCAGTTTAAGGCTGTTTTCACACCTGGTAGACTTAGTTGGATTGGGACCAAGTTGCAACATTTGTCACATTTTCAGCTGCTGCTGTTCTTTTTCACACTGCAAAGCCTTTGAAAAAACTTGTTCCCTTCCTCGCCTGTGGGGGCACTGCACCAAGAACCACTGAAGGAAATGGCACAAAAGCTTCTGAAGAAGACACTTTAACTTTCTGCCTCAGGAAATGTAAATAAATATGGAACAGCGTCAGATTTTAGCCGTTGTAGAATTTCTCTTAATTTTGCAAAAGACGACGAGTCATTCCTCCCGTTAGCGATTGACCCCTGTGTTTGTTTTGGTTGTATTTACCCAGAATGCCCTGAAGTTATGTCACAATAAGGAATAAATAAATTAATGCCCTGATCAATTAAACAAGCCCAATAGCTTCAATTTGTATGACTGTTTTTTTTTGTTTTGTTCTGTTTCTACTAGACGGCATGATAAAAGTCTGTAGTCTGGTGTATTTGTTAGCCTTTCTTGAAGGGCAGCTTTGTATAGAGACATCAATATCCATTTTATTTGCGGTTTTAAAATGTCTTCCAGTTCCAATGTTAAATGTTTGTAAATTGAAAGTTTGCCTTTAAGAGGGTGTACTTGAATTATTATGCCAATACTATACAGTATTTTTATTATTCATTCTGTTTTTAAAAATCAATTTGTATTTCTGTGCGTCTTTGACTGCCTTTCACTTTGCTGCCGTTGCACAGAAATTTCCCCATTGTGGGTCAATGAAGACTTTTTCTATTTTAATACCATTATATTACTTGAAAATGGTCTCAAAACAACATTACCACAATAACTTTTGAGACAATTTATCATCAAGCAAAATTTGTTATTGTGACAGTCCTACCTACGCTATAGTTCGCTTCCTGGTTCCTGTTTGGCATTCACATAAGCATTCGAAAAATACCAGAGTTCACTTCAACCGTATTGACACAGAGGTTTAGCGGCAAACCAGAATTCACTTTTTATGGTCTGTATCAGATTTCGATTACGCATTCCCAAACAAATGCCCAAACTTTCTAGGCAAACAGATTTAAGTGGACTAAACAGGGTTGATGTGAATGCAACTTTATGCTGTTGCTTTGGATAAATTTGTGAGTTAATCCACCTCATCTCCTGTTGTTCTCAGGTCCGAGGGGCTCCATTTTCTGACGACAGTGGGCAATATGTGGAGCAGCCTGAAGAGCAGATGCCAGACTCTCTTCCACAGCACGGGATCGGCTGAAAGCGGAGTAGAGGTAGAAACAGTCCAGTGTGTGGTGGATCTGGGTGAGACAGGCAACGCGGTCGAGGCCCAGGGCCCTGCCGCCACCACCGCCAGCCCGTCATGGAGCCTCATGCCAGTGCCGGTAGTCGCCACAGGACGCCGCCATCATAACTGCGTGTCGGACATCCCTCAGATCGTAGAGATCTCCATTGATAAGGAGTCGGAGGATGCCAGAGGAACATCTGGTGGAGTCCCGATGGCACGGAGGGATTCTTACTCCCGACACGCTCCGTGGGGGGGCAAGAAGAAGCACTCGTGCTCGACGAAAACCCAGAGCTCTCTGGAGGCGGACCGGCGTTCCGGGCGGCTGAGAGGCTGTGGGAACCGCCGTGACCGGCGTTACGGAATCAGCTCCATCCAAGAGATCAACGACTCTGGATCCGGAGGGCGGAGCCTGAACGCTCGCTCGCTGCGCCAGCGGCTGAGCGACACGGTCGGGCTATGCTTGCCACTACCAGCTCGGCGGCGCTCGCACTCTAAGAATCCCATCAACTCCAAACGGAAAATCCACCTGACCGAGCTTATGCTGGAGACCTGCCCCTTCCCGCCAGGCTCCGACCTCGCACACAAGTGGCACTTGATCAAGCAGCACACGGCACCGGTCAGCCCTCATTCCTCCACCGCACTGCTGGACGCCTTCGACCCGGCCCACCCGTCGCCGGAGGACGAAGAAGAGCGCCTACGCGAGCGCCGCAGGCTCAGCATAGAGGAAGGTGTTGACCCACCTCCCAATGCACAGATTCACACCCTGGAGGCCTCAGTGCCGGGCCCCTCTCTCTACAAACTTGGACCAAAGATGGCTCCCGGCATTGGCGAGGCCTCCGGGGAAACGCGCACCGGCGGAGCGTCCGGCTCAGCAGGCGCTGCATCGTCAGGGTCGTGTGGGTCAATGTTGGGGGCTACAGCGGCGTCCCAAGACTGTGACTCTGAGGAGGACTCCACAACCTTATGTCTTCAAGCCCGCAGGCCGAAGCAGCGGCACGCCTCCGGAGACGGCCACCAGAGCCGGCAGCAGCCCGGGCCCTGGAAGGTCCACACCCAGATAGACTACATCCACTGCCTGGTGCCGGACCTGCTGCAGATCACCTCCCTGCCCTGCTACTGGGGTGTGATGGATCGCTACGAGGCCGAGGCGCTGCTGGACGGCCGGCCGGAGGGGACCTTCCTGCTGCGCGACTCGGCCCAGGAGGACTATTTGTTCTCCGTCAGCTTCCGTCGCTACAACCGATCGCTGCACGCCCGCATCGAGCAGTGGAACCATAACTTCAGCTTTGACGCCCACGACCCGTGCGTTTTCCACTCTTCCACAGTCACCGGACTTCTGGAGCACTACAAGGACCCCAGCGCCTGCATGTTCTTCGAGCCACTGCTCACGGTGCCCCTCAACCGGACCTTCCCCTTCACCCTGCAGCACCTGGCCCGCGCCGCCATCTGCCGATGGACCACTTACGACGGGATTGGCTCCTTGCCTTTGCCCCCCGCCCTGCAGGACTTCCTCAAGGAGTATCACTATAAACAGAAAGTACGAGTTCGCTGGCTAGAGAGGGAGCCGCCACTCAAGGTGAAATAAGACGGGCCGATTACAGAACTTCTTCGCCCGTTGAAAGGCCATACTGACTTGGCTTCCTTTCTATTGGAGAATAGAATCAAATATAACAAGCTAAAGTTCATTCTAATCTCTGTTTTTGGTATTAACTTACATCACTGAGAATACATGATTATATTCAGTGTAACGCTGTCTGTCGAGCACGTTTTTAAGCTGAACAGGTTCCTATTTCTGTGCTGAACGTCTGTGCTGAACCCCCCACCACGACCACCAACCCACTCGTACACTTGCCTGCATGCCCCCATTCTCTCTTCATACCAAATTACTATTTCAAGCTGTACAGTTGTGCGTCTCTATTTACCTTCAGAAACACTTCATAGAGCACCTTACTAGAGCGGAGAGGGCATCTGCAGGCGCCTCCTGTTATTTACGATGCACTCGTTGCCTCCTGTTTGCATGCATGAGATCAGCTAAGCCACTTTAAAGGTGACCTATTATGCTTCCTTCAACAGGTTGGGATAGATCTATGGTCTATACCAGTGGTGCCCAAAGTCAGCCCTCGAGGGCCGGCATCCTGCATGTTTTAGTTCTATCCTTGGTTTAATGCACCTGAATCATTAGAAGGTTTAAGAAGAGCATTGACTTGCTGAAGTGGTTGTTACTACCAGCAGGGAGAGATCTAAAACATGCAGGATGCCGGCGCTCGAGGACCGAGTTTGTGCACCCCTGGTCTATACAAAACATTTCCATTCTTTTTTTTTTTTTTTTTTCCCCCACAAAATCATTTTTGGATAAAGAGATGTAAGCATGTCCAGTTCTCAGAATGAGCTGATTTAGGGTGACTTGTCACTTTAAACCTAAAGAAGCTGCTGTTTACCATCCCTCTGCCCCCCAACTCAATCTTTACACTCGCTCGTGAAAATGGCTGCAAGCAGATGCACAATTATACAACCATGCATCTTTGAAAAGCAGAAGTAAAAAAGGACGCGACAAGTGGTTTCTGATAGTAAATCGACAACAAAACATACAGCGGTAAAACCAGCTGACCAAACATGCTGGAGTGCTCCTTGGGTTGCTAGGTAACGGCGATGGGGTTGCTAGGTGCTTGTGGAATGTGACTGAACAATCTGGAGGTTTTTGAAATGGCTTATTTTCCAGA
This sequence comes from Girardinus metallicus, assembly GCA_903067095.1. Lineage (NCBI taxonomy): Eukaryota > Metazoa > Chordata > Actinopteri > Cyprinodontiformes > Poeciliidae > Girardinus > Girardinus metallicus. The sequence continues at coordinate 5,892 of CAEGAE010021900.1, read as the reverse complement.
CACCATAAAACATCTTTTTTTTTTTTTTTTTTTTTTAAAGCGCTGGGTTGTTTTCAGAAGCAGCTGAGGCTCAAATGGAAGTACAAAAAACTTGCAAAATTTGAATTTTGCATAATAGGTCCTCTTTAAAACCTATTTATAGGGACTCAGATCGGTTATTCCTGTACTTCTCTTCATTGTGACAGTCATGTCTTCACTATCCGTGTTCGTCCAACAGTCAGGAACTCTGCAGTGTTATGTTTGCTACCTTAGGCTCTCGTCTTGAGCTGTTGCGTAGCCTTCATTCCCGCTTTCTTGACCCAAAAATCTCATCCACTCATTGCCAAGTTAACACAATGCCAGTCGGCCATGATATTAGAAACACCTCTGTCAGACCCACCGTCATTCAAAGAGAAAATCCCACCTTTGACCCCAAGCAGGGTTCGCCCTGAGGTTGTCGTGTGGCTCTGGGAAGTTAACCGCTGTAGCTTTGGGTTGTAACGTCGTCCATTTCACGCGTTCCTGTCCATTTCTGCGAGAGCATTTAACGTTGTGGCTAACCGGCATCTCGCCATGAACACACCTTCAACTTTTTCCTCATTCCTTCTCCTTATGACGACAAACCTCAGTATTCTTTTAGGATTTTGTATGACAGGCAAGCAGAAAGCAGCTCAGAGTTATGGAGGGATAGATTGTTTTGTTTTTTTTATTGTCTTTTTAGACAATACAAATCTGAAAAGTGTGGCATGTATTTTCCCCCCTTTATGAATACTTTATTGCATCTAATGGTACGTTTATCAACTTTACAGACTGAATTTTTTTCCCCGTTCTTCATGCAGATCAGACGGAGAACGTCTATAAACTGCGTTTAACTTGTGCCTCAGCTTCTCGTTAGGTTCTAGCTCTGGACTTTGACTAGACCAGAGGTCGGCAGCCTGCGGTTTCAAAGCTGTGAGTGACTCTATGGACCTTCTACAATGGCTCTTTACAACTTTGGTTAAAAATTATAAAGACCTAACTAATGATGTAAATATACATGTAATAAGAAATGCAGGCTTTTATTGAGTTTTTCATTCAATGTCTGCATTGAATTTGTACCAGTAATGGTTTTATTTTTTGGAAATTATGTGAATTTGTTTCTCTTGCATCATTTTCCACCCCTCACAAAAAAATCTCTTTTTGCTAAATTTCATGTTTATCTTTAAACCAGAAAAATATGGATAGTAGATATTATCTAAAATTATAACTTCTCTTTTGAAAAACATCTTGAAACAAGTTTTCAGTTCAATAATTATTTACATAGCTGCCTGTATTCAATGAATACTTATATTTAATATAGATAAAAACTGATTTGAGAACGAGGTGCAACACAACTTCTGACTCTTATGGAAAAACTGGTTTTTAGTTAGAGGTATCAGAATAAAAGGGGGCTATATACAAATGCACACCACACTTTTCAGACTTCTGTTTGGAAAACATCCCTTCTCTCCACTACTTTTGTTCTGCTGTATTACATTTGTCTTTACATGCAAAATGTTGGAAAACGTACTTTTGCAAATCAAAGTATAGCTCTGAGTCCAAACTGTTTTCGCACCTAAATATGTCCTTCTTTTTTTTTTTTTTTAGCGTTTCCTCAAACATTTCAGGTGTGACTCGGCCTGAAAGCGCTGCTGGCTGCCCCCCCTCACTTCTGTAAATAAGTGTTACCTTTGTGCCTTTCAGTAGCCATCGGTCTCGTTGCTTGATAGTCTAAACCTGGAGCAATAGGTGCTTTAACTCGGTCCGTTCAGATGAGACCGGCCGAATAACCGTGAAGAGGTGCACGAGCTTTAAGCTCACTAACTTTCTTGCACATTGAAGACTGCAGTTTAGTGGTGCTACGTCTAATTAGGAGCTGATCGTTAAATTAGGTTAGTTTGTTACTGTTGTCACTCACTAATGCATGCATTAGTCTTTTGTCACATAGTGTTAGGTTGTTGGTGGGTCAGTAGGTTGCTGTTCTGCTGTAGGCATCGCTGTCCAACAGGTTCTGGTCTGCAGTTGGAATAACAAACGCAGTTTATCCCCTACTGCGAGCGCGTTTTTAACCGAATAATGTAAAACCCAACAAGTATTAAAGAAAATACAGCAGCAGGGTTGTTTGAATTCACTGTGTTTTCCCAGTAAAAACCTGAGCTGCACGAGGAAACGGTGTTGGTTCCCCTATGTCTGGAAAACACAGTTTGTCTTGGTTTAGTAAACATCACACATGCGTTTTAATATCTTCCTTATGTTTAAAGAAAATGTCTGTGACCAAACTTTAGTGTTACCCAAGTCGTTTTATTATTACATATTCAGATCAAATGTTTGTCTTGATCCCAGTCAGTCGGCTGATGAACACCCGAATAAATGGAAATAAGAAGGTTACATAGAATTAAATTATTCACCAGATTTGTAACTTTTTATTATGTTTTCAGTTAAAGCTAAAGTAATATGCCATGCAAAGACTGGACCGGACAGAACCAGTTTTCAGCTGCGGGACTTTTTCGTTTCCTCAGACACAAATCTGAGCCTCACGCTGCTTGTTCACACTTCCTCGTGTTCAAAGTTGTTGTGACTTTTTTAATGTCTGACACTTTGACGTCCGCCGCTCTGTTTTTCATGGCGCTCCTGAGATCCGTTTATGAAATCATGAGAATAAAGTCGTAATATTACAGGAATAAAGTCGAGCAAGAAGAAAGTTATACAATAATCAAGTTGCATTATTGCAAGAGTAAAATTGCAATATTACAAATTTCACAAGAATAAAATGTACGAAAATGAAGTCGTATGAGAATAAAGTCTTACAATAGATGTAATGTAATATAATAGTGGTAATGTTACCAGAATAATGTTACCAGAATAAAGTTGTGATACAGGAATAGTCGGAATTTTACAAGAATAAGGTTGGAATATTGCGCAAATAAATTTGTGGCATTACAAGAATAAAGTTGTATATTACAATAGTCGTAATAAAGTGATAATACTTTGGGAACTTCTACAACAAAAACGTCAAAATGAGGAAAGCTGATCATTTTGTGACGCTGTACTTTGGCTTCAAATTATCAGTGGCCAAACTTAAAAAAAAAAAAAAAAACACATGGACTTGACAACAATCAAAGCTTTATTCTCATAAAACAACTTTTTTCTTGTAATCTTACAACGTTCTTCTAATATTGCAACTTATGTTTATAAGTATTAGTAAAATAAATCTTAGTTGTAGATGTGACTGCGGTGTGGAAACGTGCAGCCTTTTTGTTCTGCAGGTCTTTGCATCCTGTTGGTACTTTGGCATGTTCTTAAAATTGTTTCACCTAAATTTGTTTATTTATAAAAAAAAAGAAATGCAGCTAAGTCCTAAAACTCTGTCAAATTCAGTCAAAAAGCAACAAAGTGTGTGTATATCGTACAGATTTATGGGGCCGTAGAGAAGGCAAGAGATTCCTTCGAGTGAATAGCACTTTAATCGTGTATTTGTGTCTGAAAGTGTTCGGTCAGCCACGCTTGTCGTTTGTTTGCCCTAATCTCCAGAATATTGGACTTGAGCTCATCTGGGGGAAAAAGAAAAATTCCTATTTTTACCATGATTTCTCAGTTTACGGATCCAATATCCTGCAGAGAGCAAACAAAGCGGCGAGAATGTTGTGCTGACCAGATCCGTGAGCTGAAACCTACAAGTGTTAACACTGCAAAAACACACAACCTTACCAAGTATTTAATCTAATTTCTGGTGCAAATATCTTACTACACTTGAATTGAGACTAAACTAGCTTGAAAGTAACTTATCAGGAAGCTTGTTTTAAGTCATGTGTCAAACTCGAGGCCCGAGGGCCAAATCCGGCCCATCGCAGCTTTTTATGTGGCCCTTTAGATTCTAGACTGAAAACTAAGTGTGCTTGAATATTATGTTATCAATCAAATCAATTCAGTTTTTATCTGTTTATTGCCAAATTTTATCAATCAGTCCCTCCAGCCTGCTGAGAATTATCATGGAAATTTATTTAAATCAACAAATCCCTGCATTTTTCTGAACTAATAATTGGGAGCTTATTGCAGCCTTAATTGATGTCAGATTATAATCCTTGATCTACACAGAAAGTAATAAAAAAGTCGCATTTACTGTCAGAAATGTCGCACATTTTTCCAAATTAGTGCCACAAACACTTTGATTTTTATTGCAAAAAATCACAAAAAAGAATCAATAAATCCTGGAGGGACTGAAAAGACGATCAATAATATCATTTAATTTACAGAATTCATTGATATTTTAACAATTTGTGAACAGGTTTTATCAATACATTCTGGCCTTAAAGAGTTTGACACCCGTTTTATCCTTAATATTGATGAGAAAGGGTTAGCTCCACTGGCAGATGATTTGACTTAAAACACACAGGAATTGTCTTAAGTAAATTTATCTGCCAAAGCACTAAGGGAACTAGAACTATTTCATGACTATTAAGGAAGTATTTATCTTAAACGAGCTCATATCTTGCTGAAAAGTTGCTTGTAAGTTAGTTTTGTTTTGTTTTAAGTCTAAAAAGATATTTGCAGTAGGAACGAGACTAAACCGAGTTGCTACGGTTTGGTGTTTTTGCAGTGAGGATAAAACAGGCAGGGGGTCCAGAAATGTTTCACGGTGTGTGTGGCGTGTGGGCGGAGCCAGCGAAGTGAGGGTGACCTCCGTGACCCCTGTGAACCTCAGGCCCAGTTTTCCCCGTGGGAAATGTCCGACATTAACCGTAGCACACGTTCGCCGTTTAGCCTGTAGATTTAACAGAAAGTTTTACAGAACAGGAGTTTTATCCTCACCTGCTTGTCTTCTTACACGCAACCCGGTCGTATAAAACACGTTGAAGCAGCAACACAAACACAATCAAAAGTCCTTCTGTATGTTTGTTTTATTTTATGATTATTTCCCCACTTTTTGCTGCTGTAACCCAATTTTGTCGCACTATTTGAGCTTGAAAGCGACAGCAATACCCCCACCGGCCACAAAGCAACAGTACGTCTTCTGTGTTTTGTTTCTTATCTTCCCACAAAGATATATTGTAAAAAATAAATGAAAGCAGCTTGGTTATATGCAAACAGAAAAAGAAAAAAATATGTATGAAAGTTATTTTCCTTCTCCCTGATATGCAATGGAGTGTAGTTTAACGATGGTTGCAATCCTCTGTCACTTTAATGCTGCATATGCACAGTAGCTGCAGTGTCGATGCAGGACTTGACGATGATGGGAGCTAATGGTCGTCGCTCGGTCGTTCAAACCCGGGGGCCGCCGTCGCCGCCGCCGCAGGCAGACGGAAACCACCTCTCTCATTTCTTCTGCTTTTTACCCTCACTGTTTGTTTCCTTTTTTTTTTCTTCTTCTTCTTCTTCTGCTGTCTGATAGGATGTGAAGCGTGTAAATGGCATTATTAGTTTCACATTTCAGTGTCCGTTCTGTGTTTATCCGTTTAACCATTCAAGACAAGTTAAGAAAGAGTAAAAAAAAAAAAAAATCCCGTCGTTTAATCTGTTCATTTTTAATAAGAGCCGTAAGAAGCGACACTTGTAGCTGTCACTCTTGGTGCTTGGCTTATGCTTCATTGTCTTAATATTCCAAATAAAACTGTTAAGTGTAATCCACACTGGCCCAAGAGATACAAATCTCTGTGTGTTTTTGTGTCATTATGCGTTTATTGTGAACAAGTGAGTTAAACGAAGCTTTTGGTGTTTATAACATTATTATAACAAAGGTGGAATGATTAATCATGATTAATCGATTATTGAAATAATCGTGAACTAATTTAGTAATCGATTAATCAAGAATCAAAAGACCATTTGCTAAAAGAATGTTGGAGCAGATATTAAGTAAAAATAGTTGAAAAATTCTTGGTTCAAATTCTTTATTATATA
>CAEGAE010021891.1:0-45332 GCA_903067095.1 Girardinus metallicus | reverse complement strand
TGTGTTGTTGTGACTCTGTGTGTGTGACTCTGTGTGTGTGTTGTTGTGACTCTGTGTGTGTGTTGTTGTGACTCTGTGTGTGTGTTGTTGTGACTCTGTGTGTGTGTTGCTGTGACTCTGTGTGTGTGACTCTGTGTGTGTGTGTTGCTGTGACTCTGTGTGTGTGTGTGTTGCTGTGACTCTGTGTGTGTGTGTTGTTGTGACTCTGTGTGTGTGTGTGTTGTTGTGACTCTGTGTGTGTGTTGCTGTGACTCTGTGTGTGTGTGTTGTTGTGACTCTGTGTGTGTGTTGCTGTGACTCTGTGTGTGTGTTGCTGTGACTCTGTGTGTGTGTTGCTGTGACTCTGTGTGTGTGACTCTGTGTGTGTGACTCTGTGTGTGTGTGTGTGTTGTTGTGACTCTGTGTGTTGTTGTGACTCTGTGTGTTGTGGTGGTGACTCTGTGTGTGTGACTCTGTGTGTGTGTTGTTGTGACTCTGTGTGTGTGTTGTTGTGACTCTGTGTGTTGCTGTGACTCTGTGTGTGTGACTCTGTGTGTGTGTTTGGGCCCCTGACAGGAGGAGCTCCCCTCCATCCTGAGCTCCAGGCCCCAGACCGGCCTGTCCTTCCTGGCTCCAGAACCGGAGGACCTGGAGGATCTCTACACCAGATATAAGGTCTCCTGCTTCTCTGTCTGTCCACTCACATGTGCTGAGCTACAGGAGAGGCGATGAATAAATTGTCTCTGAGACAAATATTAGTTATAAAAAGATGTTTACATTGTACCTTAAAGAATCAGTAGCGCGTCTGTCTTGTGCCGCTTGCGGTGCTGCCTCACGGTGGTCCGGTGCTACTATTAGTCCATCTTGGACCGAATTGTTCCAAATATACTAATATTTCCAGTTTGCATAAAGCATTAGGGTGGTAAGAAATTCCCCTCTTAGGCTTTTTTTTTTTTTTACATCATCAACTTATTTAGCCAAACTTTTAATAAAAGTCACTTTTTAAAACTGTTTTCCACCACGAAACGGAAACGCTGGACAAAAAAAACGTTCCTAATTTTGAACAAATGCCACAGCTGTTAAAAGAGCTTTTAATTATTTTACTATACAAAGTGTTATGATTGTACATTTATGAATCAATATGTTATGTTGCTAATGTTAAGTGTGTGTGACTGTTTTGGAAATAAATGTTTTTTGGTGGTGCACTGATCTAATCAGAGCCGATTTCCTTCATTTTGAGAGGTCGGTGGTCGGTGGTGAAGCCGACCTGACCTTCCTCAGCAGAGGTTTAAAACTCAGTCGCTGCGCTCTTCCACTCTGCAGGGACACAGTTAACAATAGTCACCTCACTGCTGCCAACTCAGCGACTTTCTTGCTTTATTTGCCGACATTTCAGACAAAAAAATTGGTATCGGCAAAACTAGAATCAGAAGGTCAGGCTTTCAGAAGACCAATGATTAGCGATCGTCCAGAAAACTGCAGTCGGTGCGCCGCTCTTTTTTTTTTTTTTTTTTTTTTTGACTTGGATCCCAGTAAAAGTAGCCAAACAAACAAACAAATGTTTTGTGTGTGTGTGTGTGTGTGTGTGTGTGTGTGCGTGTGCAGAAGCTGCAGCAGGAGCTGGAGTTCCTGGAGGTGCAGGAGGAGTACATTAAGGATGAGCAGAAGAACCTGAAGAAGGAGTTCCTGCACGCCCAGGAGGAGGTGAAGAGGATCCAGAGCATCCCTCTGGTCATCGGCCAGTTCCTGGAGGCCGTGGACCAGAACACGGCCATCGTTGGCTCCACCACAGGTATCCGGGCCCGGACCGCTTCGCTGTGATGTTCCTCCACCTGAGCAGGAGATCGGTCGGCCGCATGCGGCTGAGTGACACGAGACGCATCAACTGCAGCTCCTCTTTTAATTCAGTAACTTTTCTGCTTCTCAGTCATTTATTGCTAAATGCAGCAGTTATTGTTTTCAAAGACTCAAATCCTGAGAAAAACAAAATCTGTTTTTTTTTTTTTAATCAAACCCAAAAGAATCTGGCTGTGAAATTGTCCAAAACCCTTAAAAGTTTTGGTTCTGTTATGATTCACACTTCCCTGTTTCTGCAAGAAATCTATTTTATATATTACATTTTTAGTTTTCATTTTAAAATATATGTACTGCTTTCAGGATTTTTAGCAAAGAAAAAACGCTATGTTTGCTATGAGCCAATGATTTTCAGAAAGTTTTGAAGATCCTGTTTCAAAGGAAACACATTTTTTATTCATTTTACTTACTAATTTTATTTTTTACTTTTCTGTTTATTTTTTTTAAATTCTTTGAAAATCCTTGTTTACATCAAACATGTTTTTGTTACTTTATTTTTATTATTTATCAAAAATATATATTTTTAGTAGTTTATTTAAAGATGTTCTGTTATTCATTCACTTTAAAAAGTCATTTTTTAGATAAAAGCTTCTGTGCAGTTGCGTCCTGGCCTGTGGGGGGCGCCAAAGTCGTCTTGCTTACATAACTGCACTTACAAACAGCCTGAAGCCATCAGAGAATCAGAACATCGTTCCTGTTTTTCCCCTTCAAGCTCAAATATTCTTCAGTTTATGTTCCTAGAAACGTTGAATCTGCTGAAGGAGAAACTTTAAACTCTTCATGGATTAAATGACTCAAGAGACCAAAAACAACATTTTATCTGAACTGGAATCAGCTGCTTTTAGTTTCCCTGAAATAAAACCGAGTTGCTGAATATTCAGTGTAAGCTGTGGGTGGCTTACATGTGTTGAATTTGTGCTTTAAAGGTTTTATGTAAGAGTTTATATTTTAATTATTAAGTGTTCGGCTCTGTGCTGCCTTCAGGGTCCAACTATTATGTCCGCATCCTGAGCACCATCGACCGAGAGCTGCTGAAGCCCAACGCCTCGGTGGCTCTGCACAAGCACAGCAACGCGCTGGTGGACGTTCTTCCTCCGGAGGCCGACAGCAGCATCATGATGCTGACGTCAGGTACGCTGCGGACCGGACCCGTTCCGACCGGACCGGACCGGACCGGACCTGACACCCGGTGCGCTTTGCTCCCACAGACCAGAAGCCGGACGTGATGTACGCAGACATCGGGGGCATGGACATCCAGAAGCAGGAGGTCCGGGAGGCCGTGGAGCTGCCGCTGACTCACTTTGAGCTCTACAAGCAGGTCAGCGTCCGGGTTCTCACCAAACGGCGCTTTACAATTTAAGCCTCTTATGAACTTTACAAAGGTTTGCTGCTGTTTATTTCTACATGTTTGGTCGCGAATCTGTCAGTTTCATTTCCTTCATGTTTTAAACCAGTTCAGCTGTTTTTCTGTCAGATCGGTCCGTTTTTAAACCGGCGCTGGAAGTGAAAACAGCATTCAGAGGTGATGTTTGCCAGCTGGATGGTTCTTCATCTTCTGACTGATAATCTGTGGAGTGAAAATGCTTCTGATTGTGCGACAGATTCGACGTTCCTGCTGCTGGTCGGCACATTTTGCAACGCGCTGAAGTTTATCGGATCTTAAATACTCGAACCACTTCCACACACCAAATGAACCTTCCCTCTGCGCAGCGTCTGCTTTCTCTTCGCTTGTGGAAGTTTGTTTAGTAACGTTTGTGCTGCTGTCATCATGAGGCGCACTTTGTAGTAAAGACTGACGGCGTCGGCACCTAGCTTAGCTTCGCCTCGCCGGTTCCCCGTGTTAAAATGTTCATTAGGATTTGAAGCTTATTGATCTTTTTAGATCAATAAACTTTTACTTTCCAGTAAAATTTGTCATAATAGCCCATTTTACTGGACCATAAATTGTGCCAGAGTTCATGTGATAAGCAATAACGTTGTTGTTCTGAGAACATTTTCAACTAATGGTAGAATAATAATAATGCAAGAACACAGTTTGATATTGAAATAAACTGGCCTTATGCTATTGCAGTGATGTTGTTCATATTAATTATCTTCATTTTGGTGTCTAAAATACCAACATTTCCACCTAACTTTAAATTTTGGTCCGTCTCATGATGTCATTTTTAATTATTAAATAACTGATAATTTGATTAGTTACTCAGTTCTTGAGTCGACTTTTTACCAAATACTTTTTTACTTTTACTTGAATGAAATATGTTGAAGTACTGCTATTCTTACTTAGGTAAAATATTTGGGTACTCTGCCCACGACTCCCCCACTCAGCTCCTTCAGACTAGCCAGCAGCAATTAGCAAACATCTGCTGACCTAATCATAGGAGCTACATGTCAGAGCGGCGCTAGTGGAAACATTAAAGGGTTAATAGAGGAGCCATGTTGGATGACTTCCTGGAGGCGGAGCTTCAGAAAGAGCAGGAGCTTCTTAAAGAGACAGAGGCCCAATTTCAAGGCCTCATTTAAGTCATTTTTGTGCCAAATGAAGGTAACATAGTTAGTTAACTTTGCTATAAAATGACACTATGTGTCTGGAAAACATAAACTGGCCCTTTAAATTCTCATGGACGCAGAAAGCAGCGGTTTGGATTTTTACTTTATGAGGAAAGAAACGGCGACGATTCAACCAGGAAATGTTGAACTGGAGATCAAAGTTTGGGCGTCCGGCTCTTTATCTGCTCAGATCGGCATCGACCCCCCCAGAGGCGTCCTGATGTACGGCCCCCCCGGCTGCGGGAAGACCATGCTGGCCAAGGCCGTGGCCCACCACACCACAGGTCGGGCCGCCACCGCCGTGCTTCCGCCGGAGGCCGGCCGGCTGCACGTCTGACGTCACTTCCTGTTCTCCTGCAGCGGCCTTCATCCGCGTGGTGGGGTCGGAGTTCGTCCAGAAGTACCTGGGCGAGGGGCCGCGGATGGTGCGGGACGTCTTCCGGCTGGCCAAGGAGAACGCTCCGGCCATCATCTTCATCGACGAGATCGACGCCATCGCCACGAAGCGCTTCGACGCTCAGACCGGAGGTGAGGCCGCCTTTCTGTCCGGGTTCGCCCGAAAGCGGCCGGCCGCGGCTGACTCTCCGTTTCCCTGCAGCTGACAGGGAGGTGCAGCGGATCCTGCTGGAGCTGCTCAATCAGATGGACGGCTTCGACCAGAACGTCAACGTCAAGGTGAGTCCGGCTGCGGCGTCTGTCTGTCAGCTGACCGGGGCGGCGGCGTCCGGTCAGTCCACTGACTCTCAAATTATGACTTTAATATTCAAAATTAGGATTTAAAACTCAAAACTGTGACAATCATATGTGAACTTCTGACTGAAAATTAAAAGGCAAAATAATGATCAAAAACTTTAAACCTTGAAATAGTAATGTAAGATTATGACTTTAAAATGCTAAATTATGGCTAAAATGTGAAGTTAACTGGACTTTTAAAACTCATATTTATGACTTAAAAATCTAAACTGACTTTAAGTTTGAAATTATTACTGAAATTTGTTATTGGCTTTACTCAAAATTATAACAAAGTCAAAATTTTGACCTTTTTAAAACGTGTAGTTCTGACTTCCTGTCGGACCCTTTGGGCTTCCACAGGGAACATGGTGGATCTGGTGAGGCGGCTCAGATCCAGCTGTTAATGTCATGGAGAAAAAACAGAATGAAAGCTTTTAAAGTCTTGGGCTTATTTTTGCTGTTTTCTGGTGGATTTAAAGCCTCTAAGCACCCGCAGACTCACCGCGCTAAAGCTGGAAACAAAATCAGCCACTAAACATCCGTCTGCTCATTCGGTTATGAAACATTAAATACATCAAACGGGCTTTTGAGACGAGTGAAAAGCTTCATGTTTGTCTTGTGTTGCTGCTCCGCCTCAAACTGAACCTTTCATGTCGGCGAATGAACGCTGACGTCGCCGCAGCTTATCTCGCCTGAAAAGACCTGCAGCGTCTCCCAGCCGGAGTGAAAAGATCAGGAAATGATCGTCGTGAAGCTGCAGAAACGCCTGAATCTAAAGACGAGGCGCTGCTGGTTGAGTCGGAGCCGTTTCTTTAAAGGTGAGGCTTTAAAGGCCAGCTGCCCGCCTCTGTTTCTTAAAAGTTCACACTAAATGCTCAGAGAGCCAGGGAGCAGGGTTCTGATCAGCAGTAGAAGAAGAAGATCCTGCGTTCTTAAAGGGGCGGTGTCATGTAAAATCAACGTTTCCGAGAACCATCATCAGTTCTTAAAGAGACAGAGGCCCAATTTCAAGGCGTTAAAATTCACCTCCAAAGGTAACAGTTACTTTATTGTGATATAAAATCCCCTCCTTCCCCTTTTTTCCATTTTTTTAAATGGAAAATTCGTTTTCTTCTTTAAAAATCTGTGAACCTGAAAGCCTTTTCAGCGTCGGTGTGTCCGCCCCGCCCTCAGGTCATCATGGCCACCAACAGAGCCGACACCCTGGACCCGGCGCTGCTCCGACCGGGCCGCCTGGACCGGAAGATCGAGTTCCCGCTGCCTGACCGCCGGCAGAAGCGCCTCATCTTCTCCACCATCACCAGCAAGATGAACCTCTCAGAGGAGGTGGACCTGGAGGACTGTATCCTCCTGAATACCTCGGCTGACTTATCAGTCGTTTATCGTCTCTCCGAGACGCTCGTCTCGTTTCCTTCTTGGCTAAGTCCAGGTCTGTCAGGGTGTGAATAATTTCCTGCAGATGCCGTATATCTTATGATATTCATGACAACACTTTGGATATTCAGCAGCATGAAAATATGTTAGCAAGGACATCAAAGTGTTAGCGGCTTATGGAAATGTTTAGGTCACATTTTAAAGGAACCCTCATCACGCTTTTAATTCTTCCTGGAACGGTGATGGTTTAATCCACAGGCTCCTGATCAGAGGTTCGTTAGAGAGCAGCTCGTTTTGGTTCCGTCTCTTTAAATGCAGCTGAAGCACTTCCAGGTCACACAGCATCCAGCTCCGCCCCCGTCAGCCATTTCTGTAGTCTGGTAGCAGATCATGTAGCAGCACAGAAACCCTTTTTATTCCCAAACGGATAAAGATGTAAACGCTGGTAGACTTGGTCATCCGTCCTTAGCGTTAGCCGTTCTTGACCCTGTTTAGCACTTAGACAGGAGAAACTGTGACGTAACCGTTTAAAAATCTTAATGTGGAAAAGAGAAAAACTGAACAGATTGAAACTTAAGACAAACAGAATATAAAGAAATCTACACTGCAGCAGCAGAGACTGGATTCACCTTTTCTTCTCTCTGAGACTCAAATGATAAAATGTATTTAAGGGCTAAAAATGTGGATTTTGCATCAAGCGTTTCTTTTAATGCGGATTGACTGAATAAATGGATTGTCACAGAACCTGGCTTTAAAAATCAGACCTGTAAGAGTTCAAGACTAAACCACCTGAGAGGTTCACCTCTGGAAAAACAGACCTGGGGCAGCTCTGGTTTCCTGCTACGGAGGGTCAGCGAACGCAGCATGATGTGAAGGTAGAGTCACGCCAGCGACCGGAGTCTTCCTCAGGTGGTTTGTCTGCATCCTGCAGACGCTCGCATCACTTCCTGCTGCCGGCAGGCCGCGCCGCGTTTCCTCTGTCCGTTTCGTCTTTAACTGCTGCTCAGATGTGGCTCGACCCGACAAGATCTCTGGAGCGGACATCAACTCCATCTGCCAAGAGGTGAGCTGACCCTTCACCTTTACACCCCCAGGTCAAAGGTCGGCTCGTGGCTCATTCTCCTCCTCTTCCTCAGGCCGGCATGCTGGCCGTGCGGGAGAACAGGTACATCGTCCTCGCCAAAGACTTCGAAAAAGCTTACAAGACGGTGATCAAGAAGGACGAGCAGGAGCACGAGTTCTACAAGTAGAGAGGCGGCGGGTCCAGATATCGATTTCTGTCTGCCTGGTTTCATCACTATTCTGTCTTTCTGGACTAAATTTAGTCGTTGTGGCGCCGGGCCTGACCTGGGATCAGTCTGAGCCCTGAGACGGCCCGGACCGCCAGGCTCCTGAGCCTCTGCTGCTTCCTGTACGTAGGCTGTGCTCCCTCAAAAGGTGTGACTTTAAAGAAATACAATAAACACGTTTTCCACAACAGGAGAGGATCTGTGTTTTATTCAGAAAATAAAGCTGAGACTAATGAAGCGGGTTCAGTTAGAGCCGGCGACTGACGTCCGAGTTTCACCGGTTATTTAACCCCAGGATCCACAAAAACAAACCTGCGTCATCAAACCACCGAGATTAACGGTGAAGTGGAACCGACCCTGTGAAAGAGCCTCAAACAAACGACGACAAATCACAGCGAAGTGGGCGGAGCCAAGAGAAATCAGGCCCGGTCAGCATGAACCGGAGCCCAGCGCAGGGATTTTAATTCAGTTTTTACGTTTCACAATCTCCTGCAAATTGTTTTTGTTTTTTTTCAAAAGGACAAATCCATTGACTTCAAACTCAGTCAATTTTCAGCATATTTTAACTTTAAAAACAAAAAAAACGCCTTGGAGACAAATGTGGCAATTAACGATAAAAATCCCGAGTCAAAAATCACGCAACTTTTTTTTTAAAAAAAGAGCAACTAGCAACAAATCTCAGTGTTTCTTCAGCAAAGCAACCAGCGACAAATCTAGCGGCTCGTCAGGAGGTCCATCTCCGGACTCGCCGCCAGGGGGCGTGTCTGAGTGAAATGGTTTTGTATTCGCGGGCCTGAATGACGGACATTAAGCTGGAACCAATAGGAAATTTCAGCTGCAGTACCACCGTTCAACCTACAGACGGCAGCACTAAGACGGTTTTAATCTAAAATGCTGCAGGTTTTCACAGAAACATGCAGGTAGAACCCAATATAAGCTATTTATCCAGTTTATCTGAAAAGTTAATTTTGGTGTTGGTGTCTTTTAGTGCATTATGGCATCAGTCAGACGTCTGTCCTTCATTCAGATGCAGCTGCATGAGCATAAACCCTGCAGCCATCTTGTTTTGAGAAACAAACTTTTCAAATCCTCCTTCTATGACCTTTAACCCTGTAAAGACCCAGTGTTGCAATATTACAGCTTTACTTCCAACAAAAGAAATGTACGAAGGTTGACTTCTCTTCTGTGTTTTTACTTTGAACCTGGATGTTTTCTACAGGATTCACCAAATTGGTTAAAAAGAAGTAAATAAAAGTTATTTCCTCTGCCAGCATTGTGTGGAAAAGGTGAAAGCGCTCATCAATCCAAGGTTTGGCCCAACACCAGGCAGCCATCAGCATTCCTGAGCTCAACATGCCGACCAGGCAGATGTAACTTCACCCCAAACAATGTCCTCAATTTGCTTTTGCAACCTCAGACAATGCATTAGCACAAAGCAACGCCCGGGCCGTTAAAGAGTGGCTGAGAACTGCAATATCTGCTGCAATGACAGGCACCAGGGTAGTTTCCATGAATATTATTCATAATTTATGAGTAAATTAAGCATTTAATTGTTTTTACTGAGGTACAAACTTATTTCCGTGTTAATATGACTATCAATAATTTATGGAAAATTCTGTCATCTACCCAATGCTGTAATATTAACACATTTTCATTACAGCTCAAAAATCAATCAGGAAACGGTACATTCATCTGCAGAAAACTCCAGCAAAAAAGGTTGAAAGTATTTTTCATGTTTTCCTGAAAACTCGAGTCGAGTTTAGTTTTTTATTTCTCTGAGCGTCACACTTGGGATGGAGATAAATATTTAGTTACACTAAATCTTTGCCTTTAACCCAGCTAAATATTTAGCCGTGCAGCGAAATATTTATCTTGAAGGATTTTGTGTAAAAATATTTAGCTTGAAATTAAATATTCAGCGTGAGGCTAAATAGTTAGCTTACGAGCTAAACTAGAATTTCAACAAATATTGATTATTGAAATTGTTGTCAATACTAGGAATGATGACAGAATGTTATTAGGTGGAATTTTAATGACTAATGTGATCATCTTCCCGTATTTATCAATTATGCGAGTCAATATAGAGCTATGATACAAGATCCAATAAATAGATCAATAAGGAATAGATCAGCTGACATCAAGAAACAGAGATGGGATGAAGTTTATAAAGATTACATGAAAACATGATAAAACACGAATTTATTGACTGGTTTGTAAAATGAGAACTATAATCTGACCAAAACTGAAGGTAATATCAAGAAATGATCTGTACAGAATATGATGTTTTTAAAACATTATATTCTACAATAACTTGACGTGGTTAATAAGTGTGGAGAACCATTACAGCCAAAATTAAATAAATAAAACCATACAGGGAAAATAAATAAATGAGTAAAAAAATAAATGAATGGGAAAAATAAATAAATAAATGAGTAATTGGCACCTTTATTCCCATTTATATTTATTCATTTATACATTTATTCACAGAATTATTTCTGCCTGGCCTTTTTTCATTTCCATATTTTCCTTTTTCATTTAAACTTTTCCATTTTCATTTATCCGTTTCCAATTTTTCATTTTCATTTATTGTTTTTCATTTTCCCATTTTCACTTATCTATTTATCAATTTATCTCTTTTTCATTTATCAATTTATCCCTTTTTCATTTATCAATTTATCCCTTTTTCATTTATCCTTTTGTCATGTATTCTTTTCCAATTTTCCTTTTATTTATTTTCTTTCAATTTTCCATTTTCATTCATTCTTTTTCATTTATTCTTTTTCAATTTTCCTTTTTTCTTTTATCAATTTTCCCCCAAAACTGGTAAAAAAGGAAAATAAATAAATGCTAATGAGGCGGGGCAGCGTCATCAGGCTACAACTTCTCCAATTGGTTGGTTAGCATCACACCTTACTTTGCTTCCAGAAAGATGGCGACCTACCACCGGGTTATCAGTGAGCTGAAGCTCAGCAGCTTCATTAGAAAATACTTTTATGACTCGTCATGACTTTGTTTTTCGTGTGGCCGCTCAGACGGAACTCAGAGCTTCACCGTCTGGTTTCATGAAGCGGCCGCTGAAGTTGGCTTACGACTGAAGGTTCGGGACGCTGTGATCCAACTATAAGGTCCAGACTTTTCTGTGCATCGTCAGGGAACTGCAGTGTCCAGAGGCAGCTCTAGTCTTCTGAATAAGAAGACTGAAAAAAAATAGTATAGCAAATTGTTGGAGAAAAATAAAGCGAGTACAAAAGAAATATATAATTTACGAAGTTTAAAAAAGGTCAAAGCTTTTATTTTAGTTATTACATGAACTATTTATATTTATGAATGAGTGAATTAAGTAAAAAGTAACATGAAAATAAATATTTAGCCTACTAACTACTTTGGAGCTAAATATGAAGTTTAAGTTAGAAACCTTAGCATTTAGCTTGCTAACTAAATATTCAGTTTGAATTTAAATGCTTAGCTTGTTAACTAAATATTTAGTTTTGAGTGAAATGTATATAGTTTGCTAACTAAAATTTAGTTTGAAGCTAAATATTTAGCTTGTTTGAAGCTAAATATTTAGCTTGTTTGAAGCTAAATATTTAGCTTGCTACCTAAATATTTAGTTTGAAGTTAAATCTTTAGCTCGTTAACTTAACATTTGGTTTTGAGGAAAATAGATTTCTAAATATTCAGTTTGAAGCTAAATATTTAGCTTGCTCACTAATTAGTTTGAAGTTAAATGTTTCATTTCCTAATTAAATATTTTGTTTGGAGTGAAATATTTGCTTACTAATATTTAGCTAACTAACTAAATATTCACTTTGAAGTTAAATTTTTAGCTTGCTGGCTAAACATTTAGTTTGTTAACTAAATATTTAGTCCAGTAAAATATGTCAGGCTAAGTTAGTAATTTTTGACAGTGTAACTTCACAAACGGTTCCCCGTATTTCTGCCCTGGCCTTGTGCCTGACCTTGTGCTGATCCTGAAGGTCATTCTCTCCAGCTCTTCTCATCCTGGGTGTGTAAACTTGATTAATCACGTTTTCACCTTCAACATTCACGGTTTTAAAAATAAGGCGTGTTTTAATGAGA
Source organism: Girardinus metallicus (assembly GCA_903067095.1). Lineage (NCBI taxonomy): Eukaryota > Metazoa > Chordata > Actinopteri > Cyprinodontiformes > Poeciliidae > Girardinus > Girardinus metallicus. The sequence continues at coordinate 33,477 of CAEGAE010021891.1, read as the reverse complement.
CGTCAGTCGCTGTAGTCGTACATCAGGTGGATGAACATCTGCGTGGTCATGCTGCCTCCGGTCTGCAGGTCCTGCAGCTGGCAGAGCCGGCTCAGGTAGACCCCGGCGTCGGGCCGGCTCCCCGGCTGGCTGCCTCCGCCCTGCTGCTGCTCCGCGCTCCGCTGCTTCTCCTTCTGCACGTCGCCCCAGGAGTCGAAGCAGTGCAGCTCCAGGTTGTTCTGCCTTAAAGCCAGGAGGGAAGTTTGATCACACAGAGACAAACCAGCGGCGGACGTGACGTCAGTGTGAGCGGACCACCGACCAGGGCGACGCGGCCGGGAGCCTCCAGGTCACCTGGTCGAAGTAGTACGGGCAGATCTGCATGGCGGAGCGCTCCGGGTGGTGCAGCATGCCGCCAAAGATCCGCTCCAACTTGTGGTTGGGCCCGAAAAGCAGCCTGGGGAACATCCGGTCCCACAGAACCGGCACCAGGCTGTCCATCCTGGTCTGGGCGGCCGAGACCCGGCGAGGAAGCAACCGGTACAAACGAGTTTGGGCCATTTCTCCAACAACCCTGAAAGCAAAACGATCATTGCACCAAAACCTCTGATTCAGAAGGTCCAAAGTTCTCCTGGGTTTCTGACCCGGTTCAATTGGGACCGAGGCTTAAACTATCGCGTAAAATGACCCTAATTAATTGAAAAACCTGTTCCCAACACCTTCAGTTGCTGTTGTTCTCTTTCACACTGCTCTGTGACAAATAAACTAAACGCTTTGAAAACTTGTTCCCTGCCTCACCTGTGGGGGCGCCGCACCAAAACCTCTGGAGAAACGACACAAAAACCTCTGAAGAAGAAACTGAACGCAACTTCCTTCTTCACCAAATGGAAACCAAAATGGAGTGGCGTCAGATTTTAGCGTTTGTCGGATTTCTCTTTTGTCCCCGGATCCATTTCTCCTGCTAGCACTAGCCTAGCGCTTTTGTTTTGATTGTATTTACCCAGAATGCCCTGTGCTGTAGTTCGCTTCCTGCTTTTGGAGCGACCTCCAGGCCGCTTGGCGTGCATATATTCATTCGAACCACCAGAGTTGACTTCAGCCGAACCCAGACCTGAGGTTTGGGTTCAAACCGCAGTTGGACTAAAACGGATTAAACAGCGCTGGTGTGAATGCAACCTGAAGTCTTATTTTGGGCTTTTTGCTGCTTTTTTTTTCTCATTTCCACTCTGGTACCAGAACATTCCCAGGATTCTTGCTGTTTAAGCCTTTGACCTTTGACCCGAGACTCATTCAGGAGCCAGAAGTCTCCACCAGGGTTGTGTCTGGTATCGGATGCAGAAATGAGGTTTGGTTCAACGCTTTCATAAAGGTGAAGGTCACTTACGGGTAGTTGTGATTTTCAAAGCTGATCTTCTGGGTGAAATGTTGACTTTTAACTGGGATTTTGTTCTAGAACTGCTTCAGTTTTTAAACCATAACTCCATATAAGCAACAATGACCTCATTTCTGACCTCTGACATCATGATCCGGTTACCTCTGAGGAGCCTCACCTGTTGCTCAGGTTCTGGTTCATAGCTGCGTCTTGATCTGGTTTCTACAGAACTTTGCTCAGTGACAGGTTTTAAATTTCAAACCTGTTTATTACTTTAAAGGTTGGAGTTGAGGAAACACTTCATAGTCAGATTTATTTAAGTGGTTCCATACGTTTTATTGCTTTGGATCGCTGCCTTTTGGCACCTCGGGAGTTCCGTCATTTTTTCAAAGGGAATCTTTCCTGGTTCCTCTGGCTCTGGTGGTGAAGCTCTTGTGCACGTGGCAAAGCGTCAGGACGATCACAAGCTGCTCCTTTGTCCTTCCTGAATGCACTGAGCTGCTACTTTGGTCGTTTTGAAGCTCAACAACAGACCTGTGAGAAAATCCTCTCCTCATCCGGAGGAACAGATAATCAGACAGCCGATTTCCAGAGGACCATGAGAAGATTCAACGTGCATAAAGCAGCAGAACCCGATGCCGGGCCTGGTTCTGAAGACCTGTGCCGACCAGCTGGCTCTCGTCCTCACCCTGGCTGAGCGGCGCTGCCGTTCCGTCCTGCTCCAGGACGGCCATCGTCATCCAGGGCCCAAAAAACACCATGTCATCGCTGAATGACCTCCGACCCGTTGCTCTCACTCCCGTCATGACGAAGAGTTTCAAGAGGCTGGTGAAGGATCACATCATCTCAAAACCTCCCTCCTCTCATGATCCGCTCCTCATCAGCGACGGAGCAGTGGAGGCACGACGATTTATGTAGCACGTTTTCAGCAACAGGGCCATACAAAGAGCTTTACAGGAACTGAAATGAAATGCTAACCAAATAACAAACCAAAGGTGTAACACTGAGAGGTGTGGCGTGGAAGGAAAAACTCAGAAAAACTTAGCTGTACAGCACACAAAGGTGATTTATTAGGCCTCCATCACAGCACAATTGAATCAAAATGGCAGCTTTCCCATCAGTCCATTCTTCTCTCCCTGCTACAGACAGCAGTCCACCTTTATACTATTGTCCCCGCCTCCTCAATTTACCCCCAGCCAATCCAAGTCCAGTCACCCTGGCTCCTTCTATAAGAGGGCTGGATTTGAGGCAGGCCTCCTCCTTAGCAGGGTTCCAATATGGCCGCTACAGGGACACACCCAAAAAGGTAACAAACAATTCAAACAAAAGGATCACACACACACATTACAGAACATCTTATTGCTTCTTAACCAAAGGAAAGAGCAAAAGAAGAAAAAGAATCTAATGTTGATTTAACTATGATGTGCTTGCAGATTAGCCCATGTTTCTCCCCAATAAAGTCTCTGATAAAGGTGGAAATACCCAGAGTGAGTCCCTGAGAGTTCAGCCATAAGATTCCAGGGTGAGGAGACGGGAAGGAGCAGCTTGTTCACATGAACTCCAGGAGATTCAGCCGCCAAGGCCACAGGAGCCGGATTCTCTTTACATCGGGCAGACGTAAAAGTCCTAGAGTCTTTAACAGGTACGTCAGTGTGGCCGTTCCACTGAAACGAAGCTTCTCCCAGATGGATCCCATCCCGTTAGTGAGTTTTGAGTCCTCAGCTGCGCTGCAAATCTCAGCAAGACTCGCATCCAACTCGTCTCTGTCCTGCAACAAACAGTCTGAGTTTCACTAGTCCGGCCAAATCCGTCACGAATTTGTCGATAAGCCAGGAGTCCACAAGCTCCAAACAGGAGAAATCCTGTTAGCGTGAATGAATCCAGGGTGAATGTCGCCAGGTGTGTCCCCCGCAGGACAAGAGGACTCTGCTGTGCCCAGTCTTCTCCTCGAGAAAATTTGATCAATTGCATTGAGAGACCGGTTGACCAGATCCATAATGTGTAGATTCGGAGGATGTGCAAAGAAAAGCAACACAAAAACAGAGCAAGCAGGCTGAGACCGGGTAGGGAGAGGAGCAGAGGAAAAAGCGTCCGCCTTAGCCGAGAGCAAGAGAGCAGGTCAGGAACATTGAACCTCTGGGGATGCAGGTCACTGACACTTTGACCCTCCGAGCCTCTGGCCTGCTGGAGAAAGCTCAGCAACGTCTGCACTTTTCACGTCAGATGAGAAGATCGAACCATCCTCACCACTTCCTACAGAGAGACAACAGACCAGCAGCATCTCCGTCTGGATCGGAGCATCTAACACTCTGCCTGGCAGCGTATGGAGGGACCGGAGAGGACAGCTGAGAATCATCAGGACTGACGCCGCTCCCAGTCGCTGCCTGTCCAGGCCTCAGGCGTTCATAACAGACCCTTCCGCCCTCAGCAGGGTCGGTTCTCCCTGCTGCCCTCTGGGAAAAGATTCAGCAGCTTCAAATGCAGAACAACCAGATTCCACAACAGTTTCATCACTCCGGCCGTAAGGACGATAAACTCCCTTTAGTTTCATCTTCTATTATACATATTTATTTGATGCTTGTATTATTATTTATTTAATTTTGGAGCCTTGCAACAAAATGTCTTTCAGTGTGTAAATTTTTAAATCTACAATTGAATGACAAACTCTGTATATGTGTTAAATACTTTTGTATTTTTATTGCAGCAGAGTAAATCTTTTCTCCCTTTTGGCACCTGAGTAGTCCTGTAATTTTAACTCGGTAGACTAAATGTTTTCTCTCCCTTTGACTCTTGTTGTGACGCTCCAAAATCTCAGTGCATTTTCTTGCGGTAGGGTGAACCTTCCCCCCCCGTGTGGTTTTGGCACCTCGGTAGTTCGGTACTTTCGGCCGGGCAGCGTGAACCTTCCCCCCCCCCCCCCGCCGGCTGTTGTGGGCGGTGTGGGACTCGTGGTGGAGGGGAGGGAACCTCCTGCTCCTCTCGGACCGCCTTGACTTCACAAACACGGCGGAGCGGCTGCGGGAAGCGCCGTCCGAACCCCGCGCCTCCTCTCTCGGTAAGTTTCATTGTTATCACAAAGGAATAAAGTTTAAAATAATTAAGTTTTGATACTGTTGTTCTGGTCGCGCTCGCTAGCGAGCTAGTCAGCTAACAGCCGTTAGCTCGGTTTCCCCCCCCCCCCCCCACATCTGGCGACCCGATCCTGGGTTAAAGAGTTGGTTCCGCTGCCGGAACCGGACCGCGGCTGCCCCGAGGTGGACCCGGTTCTGTTCGTGTTTGCTGGGAGATGTTTGGACTTGTTGGCTCCTCTCCGAACCGGGAGCAGAACCGCTGCTGTTAATGATTAAACGCTGTTCCTGGAGCTGAGTGATCCGAGGACACCTGAACATCTCAGCGGGTTATTAGCTGGTTTTCCTCGCTTCGCTTTTGAGCTGAAGCTGAAGCTGAAGTTCCTCCCGTCTGAAGAAAAAGAGGAACAAAGAAAAGTTTCCCTCCGAGTTTTAATCATCACCGGAAACTCTAGTTTCACCAGCGGCCAAGTTGGGTCAGCTGAGACGCTTTCAGGGCCTGGTCGGTTCCGACCGGAGGAGCCGATTTCCAGCTGAAACGGGTTTCATCTTATCGGAGGAGTTTCACTGTTCTGCTCCAAACAAAAGGCCCCGCAGGGCCTCCTCTTCCTCCTCCTCCTCCTCCTCCTCCTCCATATTGATGACCCCTTCAGGAGCTGCAGGAACAGCGGCTCTTCTGGCGGCCGTTTCGCTGGTTTCAGCGACTTTCTGCGTTTTTCTTTGGACGAAATTAAAACTTAAATAGAACATTTTAGTTTCGACACCAGTAGGACCACAAACCTCAGCGACTCTTTTACTCAAAAACGCCCCAATCACAGCCAAGGGTTTTAAAAGACGGTTCTTAAACTAAAATTAAAATCTTGACTGACAAGTTAGGAAACTGCAACTTTGAGACTCTTTTTTTTTTCCCACCTTTTAATTAAAATACACTTTGATTTCTTGCTCAGCGGGTAAAAAGAAAAGAATTAACAATAAAACGATTTTGCGTTTTTTGCTGAAAAAAGTGAAATTGTCTCCCTTTGACCTCTTTCAACTTGGTGATTTTTATCCCACGGTGGGAAAAACTTTGGAGTAAAGTGAAAAACACGGGTCAGAACCACGGGTCAGAAGTCCAGACTTTAGAAAAATATACGTGCAGTTGGCCTTTTATCGAAATACAGAAAAAAACTAAGATTTTACGTCGGTGGAGCAGTTTATAAAACGATTGTTGCAGTTTTTGCATGGCGTCTGTGGAGTGGCGCCATGTTTGGAGTGGCGTTTTTACCGCTCTGATGGAGTCAAGCTTTCTGAAACAAGATGTCCGTCTGGTTTTGGTCCTTTTTCTGCAGCAGACGTCAGAATCTTTAACGGAAAAAGGCTGAAAGGTCTTAATCTGTGAACTCGATGTTTAATGGAGTTAAGTACATTTGAATCAAGCTCCATTCACAAAATGAGCAAAACGTTTTAACTTATAAATTATTGTGTGATTCTGCCAAGTTGTAGAACAGACGCATGAACTCATGAACAAATAGATTTATTCAGTCATCAGTGTGAGGAAAGCAGAAATGAAGCAGGAATGAAGTCCAGGTGGGCCAAGAGGAGCCGCTTTGTTCGCTGCTGTTTGTGCGTCACAGTTATGGGTGTACCGGAAACACTCAAATAAAAGGTTCCGCTCAGAACGGTTTTCTTAATGAAAATGATGCTTTTTAGCGTTTGGTTAACTTGTTTATTTTATTAACCTGTCTGTGTCATCAGACAACAATATAATTTTCTGCACCAGCTGTTTAATGTTTGGCTTTTGGGATTAAATGATCACAAATCTCTCGTTAAATGTTTTATTTTTTTTAAAGTAACGATGCTTGGCTGAGAAGGAGTCGGTGATCTGCTGGGACCAAATCTGTGTTTGGAGTTTAGAATGATAATGAATCCATGTTAATCCGCCGGGTCTCCTGATGAGATCAGCGCCGCTGGACCGGCTGGCTGTGTGCAAACAGAACCGCCGTGTTCTTTCTGCTGGAAGTTGTTGCTCTGGTTTTGTTGTGGGTCGGTCGGCTCCCCTCAGGCTTCCTCGTTGCTATGGAAACGGTGGCTGCTTGGTACCTGGATGGGGGCGGGACCTCACCTGGGGAGCGGAAGCGTCATCGGAGCGACCGGACGGAGGGGGCGGCAGGCCTCGTGTCCCGACTGAGTCTGCCGCGGCCTCGGGAGACACGAACTGGCTCCTGGATGCGTTTCCATGACGAGGAAGCTGGCAGGCGTCGCCATGCCGACGCGTTCTTCCTGGTTGGTCGTTGGAATAAGAATGACGTTCAGTGTTTGTTCAGCTTTTCCAGAAAAAAGCCGGTGATGCCTGATCTGCACTGGACCTGCTGTAAGGACAGTAAACACCCAGGAGCTGCAGTCTCAGGCTCTATGGAGCTACATCAAGGGAATTATTCTTGTTTTTGTTTTATTTTCAAAAAAATATTTTAAACACAACATCTTTAAGAGAAATTACATGAAATAGAAAAGCTAAATTTAAACAAAAACCGGCAAAAAAAAAAAATAGAAATAAGTGTAAAGTAGAAAAAAGAGAATCCGAATTACCTTTAACAGAAAAAATCTTTTTTAATCAGAAAAAACATATTTTGAAACTACAATGTTAATTTAAGACATAAAAATGTATTTAAAACTTAAAAAATGAGTGGAACAAAAGATTTGAAAGAAAAATCAAACGGAAAAAAAATAAAACATTTTAAATTATCGTAACAGATTTCAAATGAATAAATTAATCTTGAATCAGAAAAACATAATTTTGCCTTCATCCTGGCTTCATCACATCATCCGACGGACTGGGATGCCTGGATTATTATTACATGATGAACTGCAGATTAAATCAAAGCAATCAGACAATAACACGGAATATCTGACCTTGGATTTCCCCATTTGTCATTGAACGCACCGTCACGGAGAGCAGCAGCTGTCATGTGGTAGAATCCAAAATATGAGTCATGAAGTTTATCGGACAGAAAAGATGCCTGGAAGGTGGAGGAAATATTCACGCCTCCAACAGGAAGTTGGTTCTGATTTACAGAGTCGGAGGGAAAAATGTCGTCTTTCCTGTCCAACTGCATCATTTAATGGCTCTGCTGCACAGAAGCGTTAAAAACGTCACACCCTGCAACCCCCGAACGTCTCCAGGCTCCGTATGGGTCAGAGGTCAGAGACGACAGCAGGGGACCCGTCCCTGACGTATGGAGTCACTTTAAACACAAAATTATCAACATTTTGGAATAAGAAATAAAAAGTGTTGTGTTCATCAGCCCTGATCAGGTTTTATTGTAGAAACTGATTAAAAACACGACTGATGAATGAATATATGGATCAAGGTTATTATTAACTAAAACAAACAAAATAAAAACTGAAAATATTTATGAATAAATAAAAACTCTAATGAGGAAAAACTATAAGTAACTGGAACTATAATATAACATGCTGAAATTATAGAGCTATATTCTTCGTTTTCATGTCTGTCAATCTGTTTATTAGCCTTTCGATTTGATATGACATTTATTTTATCCCCACACAAGCAGCTTACGTCAGCTGTCGGTAAATTACGGAGCCACGTTCTCCACCTGCAGGCAAAATGGTGACAGTTGGGATAAACCTTATCTTTTGTCGAGTATTCATCATCCAATTGATGTAAACGTGACAACTTTTTCAATTTTTTAATTATGCACCTAAAAATGAACCAAAGTGTGAAAGAACTAAAACTAAAAACTAAATAACTGATAAGAACTAGTAGACCGATCTTAGGCCCGACTTCACAGGACTTAATCCGATCGTGAATTCCTCTCTGTTTCCATGGAAACCAGCCGTCCGCCTCGGGCAGCTGGTTTCCATGGAAACCAGCCGTCCCCACTTCCTGATGTCTGCCAGTCAGTTCCCAGCAGCAGAGTTCCTGCTGGCGGTTTACCTGAAAGCCTGGCCCGGATTCCTGGCAGGGGCTGAAGGTCGTTTGTGGTTGAAGCTTCAGCAATGAGGTTCTTCCAGTTTCTGTTGGGACATTTTGTTTCCTGCCTCACCGGTTCTGATCCAAACCAGCTGTGTGTGGAACATCTGGCTCGGGTCAACCGGCGTAAAATCAGAACCAGCTTTGTTGACGTGGACTGAGGCTCAACAAGGAATTTCTCTGCAGCTTTTAAGAGCTCAGGCTTTAAACACAGCTAGAAAATGGACGTTTCCTGTCAGAATGCATTGAGTTCTGTAAGCTGAATGTTTGTGCTGTAAATTACAGAAATGTCACAAATCAGCAGAAGAAGATGAGTAATAGAAACTGGAGCAGAACTCTGCATACAAAGCTAAACCATCCGCTGAGGAGCGTAATGAGCTAAAGATCAATAAGACCAAATGTTTGGGGTAGCTAAAATGTTTTCAGCTAAGATGCTAAAGGTTGTGGGTTGCTAACGCCCATGTTTCATAAGAGTGAAAAAAGCAGTATTAGGTAAAATGAGCTGAAAGCTAAAGCTAGCTAAAATACTAACAATAGCATGTTGGGTAACACGAGCTTGTTTGACAGCATTCAGTTACTCTATTCAGGATGTAAGTTTAAGCTTTTAATTTAAAATTAGCTCAAATATAATGGATGCAATGCTAACATTAGACAACATGCTAACTGTACCATGTTGACTAATGCTAGCATGTTGGATAACATTAACTTCATTCAGTATATTAATGTTAGAATTAGCTTAAATGTAGCTGATGAATACAAAGCTAGAATTAGCATGTGGACTATCAGTAGCATGTGTCCTGATTTTGGAAACAAGTTTCTTAAGCTAAAATTAGCTAAAATGGCAATCTTCTATAAAAAGCTAATTGTAGCATATTGGCTAACATTAGCATGATGGATAACATTAATTTAGTCCATTCAGTATGTTAAGCTCAAATGTAGGTGATCGATCCAAAGCCTAATGTTAGCATGTTGAAACAATAGTTTTAAAATCTAAAATGCTTTTTTAGATAATATGCTAACTGTAGAATGTAATATGTTAGCTGGAACTTTGCTAAAATTAGATTAAATGCTAACGTTAGATAAAATGCTGACATGACTGCCATCAATAGTATGTAGACTAACATAAAGTTGCTCCATTCAGTGAGCAAACGCCAGTTTAAGAGCTAAATTAGCTAAAAACCTGATGGACTGGGTGGATTTGCTGCTGATCTCTTCCAATCTGAGGCTTCGGCTTCATGTTGCATCAGGAGGAAATGCAGCTCGGCTGATAATGACTCATAATGTTCAATCGGTCATCATTACAGATGCTTCCAGCATGTCATGGGTTAAGGCATTCAGACTAATGAGTTTACCTCCTGTTGATGACCGCCAGCTTCCTCTCATCCTCACACTAACTTCATGGCGGTCTTTCTCTCTTATGTCTGCAGCAGATGCAATATTGATCCCCTGCACATTGAAAGCATCCGCTGCTGCGGCTCAAAGCAGATTATAGGGACTCTAAACTACCAAAGGAAGAGCGATCCACATGTCGGTTTATTCCTACCTGAAAAAATCCAGTCAGTATTTAACATCCGACCAATTTAAAAGATAATTTATGCTCCTATGTTCTTCTTCTTGACAATATTCCATTGATTCTCTGGGACGTTTTGGAAAAACTCCAAAGTGGGCGGAGCCAAGAGGCACTGAGGGGCGTGGCCAGGTGCTCATGGGGGTGTGGTCAGGAGGAACAGCATGTTGCAAACTTAATGACCTTGAAGTCACTAAATTTGTCGATAGTCTTTTTTTTTTTGCTAGAGTCTGAAAAGTTGCTAAATGTGGCAACAGACTCTAGCTGCTTTTTTTTCCTTTTATACAAAAAACGACTATCGACAAATTTAGTAATTTTCAGTAAAGTGATTAGCAACAAATGAGGCAACTTCTGTCCAATCAAATCATTTGTCAAAAATCACGTCTGGTTGAACTGTGGAACTTTTTCCAACAGTGGCAAGCAGCAAATGTAGCACCTCTCAAAAAAAACTAGCGACGAATATAGTGGGTTTTTTCACAGAAAAAGCAATCGGCAACAAATCTAGACAATGTTTGTTTCCACAAAAACCCCAGCTGGCAACAATACCGGCTTGTTGTTGTTAAAACAGTCACAACAAATCTAGCGGCTTTTTGTCATCAGTGACAAGCGACAAATCTAGAGTCTCTTAAATCTACTGAATCTTTTTACACAAAAATGTTTGTTTGCACAGAAACATACAGATAAAACCATTAAAGACCAACTTAGACAGTTTGTCTGAAAAACTCCAGCTGGTTTGGTGGTTCGTAGCTTTTCCTTCCTCCTTCCTGGCGTGTAAGTGGGATTTAAAGCGGATCATCTGCTGCGCTGTGAACCCGTCCTGAGAGGGAAGCGTTTCCTCGCCGGTCTGACTCTCTCCACATGCAGTGCAGAGGCGCCTCCGCCGGGGGCGCTGCTGAGCTGGTTGTCCTGATTCTCATCGTAAACAGGATAAATGTTCGGTGCTCAGGATGTGAGGAGGCGGGCCGCTGATGCTCTGAGCTTCTGCAGCTCTTATTGGGTCTCCTGGGCCGTCCGGCGGTTCTGATTGACCCAAACAGCTCCTCCCAGGAGAACCGGTACATCATCAAGGAGCGACGATGGGCTGTTCATATGTCCGCTTTTATTCACATGAAGGGAAGTGATGAAGACGAGCTGCAGAGTGCTGCTACTGCAGATTTTCCCCTGAGACTTTCTCTAAGAGCTGAAGATGAAGAAGATGATGATGATGATGGTTCATTTGAGCCCAAACAAACCGACTCCAGATCCGTTTCCGGGATTCGTGTTCAATCTCAGGTGACCCCTGGACTAAATCTAAAACATAAACCTGACTTCAAGCAGCTTATTTTTTCTCCAATAAAATTACAATAAATCTGTTTTAGATTAGAAAAAAGTGACGAGTTAAAATAGATTTTTTTGTAAGAATCTGACACATTTTTTTAAAGTGACTAGTGAAAAATGATGGCTTTACGTTTAAGCGACCAGCAGCAGCGTTGGCAGCCTGTTGTCATTTATTTTTGTTTTCAGAAAAACTGGACGCAACAAATCATCTTTTTCATAAGTGACCTGCGACAAAATACTTTTTTTTTTTTTAAAGTCGTTAGAGGAAAAATCTTTTAGTTTTTGTTTTTAGTTGAAACTAATATACGTTTCCTGCATTCAAGTTTTTTCTTCAGATTCTGTGTAATGTTTGTTCTCCCTCCTCTGTCAGACGTGCGATCAGGTGAGTATCTGGAAGCTGCTCGCCTTCAGTGGGATTAGGATTAGGATTATCGCCGCCTGGCCGGCTGCTTTAACCGACTAATTAATGGGTTTGTTTCTGACGCTGCAGCAGAGGTCAGAGGTCATTCTCGCTCGGTTTGTTGACGTCTTTTCTTCCTCTGCTGTCTTTCAGAACCTGGTCGCCGCGGCAACGGGCCAGCGAGTCCTGCGGGCCGGCATCGTTGTTCCAGAACAGGCTGTAATCCTCGCTCCCTTTGTTCCGGCGGCGGCCCGCGGGGGCCATGATGGGGGGGCGGCGGCAGAATCAGCCGACGGCGGCAGAATGAGCGGGCCGGGTCTTCACCCCACAGCGACCCCCAGAGGTCGCAGAGGTCGGCCCGCTGCTGGTCAGCAGCGGCGATGAGCTGAAGGACCGCCAGGCGCTCGTTTCCTCTCCTGCCGGTTGATACTTCCTGTTTCCTGTCTGGGGGGGGACGCTTCCCCCCCACGCCTGCCAGAAGTGCCTTCCTGTCCCTGAACTGATCCGTTTCGCCTCACGTCCTCACCTGGACCCTTCAGAACCGCTTCGTTCGTCCAGCCGTCGCCATGGTTACCCTGCAGTCCAAGTGGCGCTTCCTGTTCATGTTCCTGGGCATCCAGCTGGTCGTCATGGCGCTGCTGTCCCGGGAGGGCTACCACAAGCGGGTCAGCTACTTCATCCGGATCTTCCGTAAGGGCGAGGCGGCCGGCCCGGTCCGGAACCGCACCGGCACCGCGCTGGGCGGCGGGGACGTCTACGCCAACCTGTCCCACCTGTCCGGGGGACACGGCCACGCCGACGACTTGCCTTACTGCCCCAAGACGTCCCCGCTCATCGGTGAGTCCAGAACCCTCCGGTCCAAACCCGGCAGAGCCCGGCACATCGTCACTGCCGTTTTTCCCTCTGAAACGAGGCGGAACCTTCTGGTTGGTGATTAATGACTTCCTGTTTCCTGGGGGAATAAAGATGACGTGGCACAGAGGAGCTGCTTTCGTCCAGTAAACGTCTCCATTTGTTGCTATGGAAACAGACGGGTTTCCATAGCAACTGCTTCAACCCATCTACAGGCCAGAGACGAGTATTTCCTGTCCCACCATCACAAACGTAAACACGTAGTTTACTCTGCCTGGACTTTAACTAGACCAAACTTAGGGATGATTTCAAGAATTTCATCACAATATTTATTTTTTTTTATTATTCCGATAACGAAACAAATTTTAAAAACTATTTATTGCTACTTTGCCTGATGTTTATGAGTAAACTGTTAAAATTAAAACCATCTATTCAGTTTAAACACAGGAAACAGTGGAGAAAATAATAAAAATAACGTCCGTCCATCTCTCTCTCTCTCACCCACACACACACACACACACACACACCCGGGGTCAGTAGGGAGGCCCAGGCGTCCCTCTCCGAGGCGTTTAGTGAGCAGAGGAACATTAATGCAGCGTTCGGCTGGTCTGGGGATTATTTCTGGATTAATTGATCAATAACTGGATGCAAAAGGTGATTAATCGATTCTTTTAAACAGAATATAAACCAGGTGACTGAAGATCTTTTTAAATGTGAAATATTTTTGTATGGTTTTGGTCTAATATCTGCACCGAGTGGTTTTATGCTCCTAAATGATCGATTACCGAGTTAAACTATTATTTCACAATCGATTAATCGTGATTAATCGATTGTGAAGCTGTTTGGTTCTGTAGATGAACAGAAACCGAACCGGATCAGAACATTTGCTGCCTTCATCTCACCAAGTTCCACCTGCTATTATTGTTGTTGTTATTATCGCGGTGTTTCCCGTCCAGCAGCCATGTTTTAATGCTGAAGGTTCTGTTGGGTCAGAACCTTCACCTTGCAGCTCCGGACCGGCGCCGCCTGCGGGGCTCTTCATCCCGCTCCTCTTCCTCCCTCCCGTGTTCCTGCTTTGCATCTTCATGCCGTTCTGCTTATGTAAGCCCGTCGCCGTGCCGACGCTGCAGCAGGGGAGGCCTTAAAGGCACAGCGCCGCTAATTTACCGGGTCCAGCTTGATGCGCCGGTCGGGCCCTTTGGGGATTTGGGATTCATTATCCCGGTGAAAGTCTGTCTCCTAAAGACGGAAAAGAGCAGGATGGATCTGTCTGCCCTCACGTCGCCACGGAGACGGAACCAGACATTATGGTTCTGTTGGTTCTGTTGGTTCTGGTGTTTGTTGCCGTTACACGGCTCCAGTCTCATCGTGGTTCTGGTGGAAAACTCCAGGAATTCTGGGAAAATGTTCTGATAGAAGTGTCTGGTCTGCATGTCGACCAGCTGAGGTCAGAGGTCATCCTGCTGCTGCTGAAGTCAGTGGGTGTTTCTCCATTGCTCTAGTTATTGATTAATCGATTATTTAACGATTAGGCGGGAATCGAACCTGGGACACCCGCACGAGGACGACGGCCTCCAGCTGTGCGCCGCCGCAGCACATCTGCATGTTTTTTATACAATATTAGAAATGTTAAAAGATGCAAACAAATAATTCAGTTTGTCTTCTAAATCAGAAAATGAACAACTTGCCTAAAATGCAGGGCGGTTTTCCTCTGCTGAATGTTTGAAGGATTTTTTTTAGCTGCATCCTTTTCTACAAATCATCAATGAGTGGAAAGTTCAGTGGTTTCTAATCTGGTGATTATTTATTGATTAACTGGATAGAAAAAAGTTTCTTCCTGAATCTGAACCATGTGCAGCTAAAACACCAGGATGGTTCTGGGTAAAACAGATGAAGGTTTTTTAGTCTTTATACTCAAAATGTTTATGTTTTTTTACTGTTTTGTTTTTCAACAAACAGCCTTTTTTAGAGTCTATATACTCCAGTTAGTGATTAATTGATTACGATTGTTCCATAATGGATGAATCTGATGAATGTTTCAGCCTAACCTTCCACCAGTCAGCTCTGCTTCTGCTGGCTTTTCCTCAGGGTGCGATTATGAAACTGCTGCTGCTCTAAGCTCTGCTGGGCCTGTTGATGTTAACCTCTGACCTTTGGACCCCCTGGTTCTGTTAGCTACCTGTTGGTCTGAGTCAGAACCCCCTGAACCGCCCGCCGACCCGGTTTCTGCCTCCGGTCCGTTAAACCAGAACCTGTTTTGTGTCCGCAGGCGGGCCGATCCACGTCAGCTTCCCGTCTGGCCTGACCCTGGCCCAGGTCCAGAGGAAGAACCCCCTGGTGGTGAGGGGGGGCCGGTACCGGCCGCCGGACTGCGAGGCCCGCCACCGGACCGCCATCATCATCCCGCACCGCCACCGCGAGCATCACCTGAAGTTCCTGCTCTACTACCTGCATCCGTTCCTGCAGCGGCAGCAGCTCAGCTACGGCATCTACGTCATCCACCAGGTGAGACCGGCAGAACCCAGCAGAACCTGACAGAACCCGGCAGAACCAGGCAGAACATGGAAGAACCCAGCAGAACACGGCAGAACACGGCAGAACCCGGAAGAACCCAGCAGAACCCGGCAGAACCTGGCAGAACCCGGCAGAACCCGGCAGAACCTGGCAGAACATGGAAGAACCCAGCAGAACCAGGCAGAACACAGCAGAACCCAGAAGAACCCGGAAGAACCCAGCAGAACACGGCAGAACCAGGCAGAACACGGCAGAACACGGCAGAACCCGGAAGAACCCGGTGCCGTTGGCTCTGCTGCTCCCTCTGCTGGCTGCTCTCTGACTGAGGAAAATCTCATAATTTCTCAGTTTTTCAACCAGATTATTTTTCTTTTAACAAGAAAAAAATAATAATTTAAAGGTTTTTCTGTAATAAATTGGACCTTGAACACATGCAGCGACTGAAAAAGTGACTCGGTATCGACCCATACCAAATGTCTCCAGTCTGGTTCTGAAAGCATCAGACTGGAAACCAGTTCAGGTTTCCTGGTGAAAACAGGATCATATGATGAACCATAAACTGGTTCTGCAGCCTGGATTGTTATGGAAAACTTTTCTCTTTATTAAGTCAAATAGCTTTAATTCTTTCCAGGATTTGTCCAGATATTAATAAAAATAAAAATATGATCCGCTTCAGTGACGTCGACAGGAATCAGAGACGTTTTAAATCTGCAGTGAATCCAGATTAAAACCTCATTCAGAGAAGAAAAGTGTTTGATTTGAAGCAGCCGGATCTTTGGCGCCCCCTGGCTGTGCAGCCCTGAGTACAGAGCCGCATTAACGGCCTCTGAAGGATCGGCTTCACGATTCAGAAATGAACCTTTTGTTTAGCTCAGGGTGTCCAAAGTGTGGCTCGGGGGCCATCTGTGGCCCTGTGGTGGATTTTAGGCGGCCCCCTGGAGCTGCATTTAGTTTTGTTTTATTTTCAAATAAACATTTTAAAATTTTATGTATTAAAAAATAGATTACCATTAAAGTTTTTGGATTGACCTTAATGTCAGAGTAACTGGAACCACAAATATTCACCTACTTTTTCTCAAAAGCAAATTTTATTTCTATTTCTCATAAAAAAGCAAACAACCCAAAACCTGAGAAGCTGGGCGTTTATGTTCTGTACCAAAAATGATTTAGACATGTTTTCTACAAAAATGTATTTTAATTATGTCGATAAAAGTGAAGTAGTTTAGCTCATTATTTAGCGTATGAACTAAAAACTTCAGTGCGACTCGTAACGTTTTTTCTGTTAAAAGTTTTGGGTTTTCTGGGTGTTTTTGTGCCGCAGGCGGGGAATTACACCTTCAACCGGGCCAAGCTGATGAACGTCGGCTTCCGGGAGGCGATGAGGGAGGAAGACTGGGACTGCCTCTTCTTCCACGACGTCGACCTCATCCCCGAGGACGACCGCAACCTCTACGTCTGCGACGCCAACCCCAAGCACGCCGCCATCGCCATGGACAAGTTCGGCTACAAGTACGCCGCTGCAGCGTCTGTTACAGCGCCTCCTGCTGGTAGACTCACGCCGTCTCTGCTGCTTGTCCCCTCCAGGCTTCCGTACAAAATGTACTTTGGAGGCGTGTCGGCGCTGTCGCCGCTGCACTACCTGAAGATGAACGGCTTCCCCAACAACTACTGGGGCTGGGGCGGCGAAGACGACGACATCGGCGTCAGGTCAGACCCTTTCCGATGCTCTACGGCCGAGCCGCAGACCGACCTTTGACCTTCTGCTCTCTGTCCTCAGGGTGTCTTTGGCGGGGATGTTCATCAGCCGTCCGTCTCTGAAAATCGGCCGCTACAAAATGATCAAACACAAACTGGACAAGGGCAACGACGTGAACCCCAAGAGGTAGAGACCAGCCGCACGACTGCTGCTGGACACCCAACCTGGAGTCCACGGTCTAGTCAAAGCAACCAGCTGCACATTAACATGAATCCTACATGTAGAATATTCATTAACATTTGGCTTTACTGGTAATTTAACAGAACTAAAAGGAGGTAAACGTGTACTAAGGTGTAATACCGAGTTACACCAGAGGGTGGCGGTGCATCCTTTTCCCGTCATCACAAACACATGAAGAAGTGGACAAGCAGTAAAGAGTTTTAATCCCAGCTGCTTTCGGCCTCCTTGGGTTAATTCCTGCTTCAACAATGATCTGGGAAAACTCTTGTTGTGCTAGAAGGAGTTAGCCTGTTCAAGCTATGTTAGCTGCATAAGCTAGCATAGCGTCTCAATGCTAAACGTGTTGCTAATGCTAATGTTGGCGTCCACAGTCCATATGAATGATGATCACGGATTCTTGAAATAGAAGAAACTGAAGAACAGATTAAAAACTCTAAATATCTGTCAGTGACTTTGTGTATGTTTATTAAATCATTTGAATCGAAAATGTTTTGTTGTTTGTATATGTCGATCTGACTTTGTCTCTCTTCAGGTTCAACATGTTGGCGAAGACGCGTCAGACCTGGAAGATGGACGGCATGAACACGGTGGAGTACGAGGTCGTCTCCAGGGACTACCTGCCTCTCTACACCAACATCACCGTCAACATCGGGACGGAGTCCGGCCTGCGCCCGCCTGCGCCGAAACCCGCCGCGGAGAACGCTGCTGCAGCACAGAAACCCGCCGCGGAGAACGCTGCTGCAGCACAGAAACCCGCCGCGGAGAACGCTGCTGCAGCACAGAAACCCGCCGCGGAGAACGCTGCTGCAGCACAGAAACCCGCCGCGGAGAACGCTGCTGCAGCACAGAAACTTGCAGCCAATTCTTCAACCAAACTCCAGGAGAAACTTGCTGTGAAATAATCCTGTTGGTGGTGTGATTTCTGGTAGAATGAAGCGATAGCTCCCCCTTGTGGCTCCTGCGGTCGTCTGGAGCTGCGGAGAGGAGGAACCCGGTTGGACTCTGTGAGTTTGTGTGTCAGGCGCTGTCGCTGCTGTATAAACCGTGAGGCCTTAGAATCTTTTCTCTTCACGTAGACCTTAGAGCATAGAGGGAGTTTAGAGGAGGAAGCTGCTGGAGGGTTTTCAGAGCAGCTGATTCACGTCGGATCTGTGAAAGCTGATCAGGCCTGACCAGCAGAGGGAGCCAGTGGGATCCACTGCTTCAGTTTCTTTTCCCCTCCCAGTTTTCTGTGGATGATAAATGAATTCCTGCATTTTCTTCACTGCGGCGGCTGATTGTGTGAAAGCATCTCTCTGATCCTCTGAGTTTGGCAGAAGAAACCAAAGAAGAAGTTTTTATTCTTCATATCACTTGGGGTTAGTTTGCTTGAAGCTCCAGGTTGCGTCAGACGCCTGGGTTATCACGTAGATGGGAAGTGGCCTTAGACACTCCAGCCTGGTTCTGATCCATAAACGGCAGTTTGGGACGGAAAGACTGAGACTTTTACTCCTGGAGGAGAGGAACTGAACGGGACGAGTGTCACTGGGTTTTGGTGTCGGTTCATTTCTGTTCTCCTTTCCAGTTTCTGCACAGTCCACAGTGGCCTTATAATCATAAATAAACAGATTCAAAATGAAAATGTTCTGTTGGGTTTCTCTTTCCTCCTGGTTTTTATTGCTCCTATGAAACAGAAAATCTGAATGTTTACGAAACAGCCAAGTTAATTAACGCTTTAAAATTTATCTGGAAATATTATTATAGGGGAAGGAAAGCACACTAAAGTTTTAAAGTTAGCTATTAGTGCTAAGCTAAATCGTAGCTCTGCTGTTAGATTAGCAGAAATGTGCCCACCACTGTTCAATTAGGTTTTACACACAAAGATAGTTAATGTACTGTAATTTTATTTATAAAGCACATTCAGCAACAAGGCAAGTCATGAATTAGAAGGAAATACAATAAAACGACAAACCAAAGGAAAGAGCAAAAGAAGAAAAGGAGACAAATCGGGATAATCCATGTTCAAGAATAAGAAGTCTGATTTAAAAAGTCGTAGGGGTTTCTCTGGATTCTTGTTCTGATAATGTTGATCTAAGGTCATGAGAAGTTTCTCTGGATTATAAGTTTGTTCTAATTACTGAAATGTTCAGACATTTTATTCTCAGCTACGAATTAACGCCAGGAAATGTTGATCAGCTGACAGCTCAGGCAGCTGCTAAATAAAGAAGCAGAGAAACAAACCAGAGTTCGCTGTGGATAATAAACTAAGGAAGTTTTTGAAATGATTCATTTCTTGGTGTCAGTGTTGAGTTTGAAACTTTCATGACAAGCCGATCACAGTCGGATGTCTCATGTGGTCACCATGGAAACTGCGCTCCGGTTCATTACCTCGTGTGGATTTTTATGTGCTGTGATAACGTGTAGTTGTCTCTGAAAAGCTTTCCACACGTCTCACAGAAATACGGTTTCTCTCCGGTGTGGGTTCTCCTGTGTTTGTCCAATGTTCCCTTCCGTCCGAACCTTTTCCCACATTTTTCACACGCATGTGGCCTCTCCGCCGTGTGGACACTGGTGTGACTGCGCAAAGCGGAGTTGCTGGGGAAACTTTTCCCACACGCCTCACAGTCGTAGGGTTTCTCTCCGGTGTGGATTCTGGTGTGAACTGATAAGTAGCAGCTCCGACTGAATCTTTTCTCACAGATCTCACAAATCCAAGGTTTCTCACCTGTGTGGATTAGCACATGTCGCTTTAAGCAATCGTTGGTTCTGAATCTTTTTCCACAAATATTACAAATAAACGGCTTCTCTCCGGTGTGAACTCGTGTGTGAGCCGTCAGTTTGGCTCTACACACAAACGTTTTCCCACAGTGGGAACACTGCAAAGGTTTCTGATCTGATTGTGTGTCTCTCCGACTCTCTGAGACGCTGCTGGTTCTTCTGAGCTGGTTCCGGTTTGGTTCGGATTCACTTTGGTCTTGTTCCTCGTTAGCAGAGGTCAAAATATCGGCCGCGGTCTCCTGGTTCAGTTCAAGCTGCTTTTCGGCCTGACTGCGGCGTGGATTCTTCTCTTCCTCTTTAATCTGTGGAGGTTCTGGTTCCTCCTGGTCCAGTTTGGAAATATTCTCCTGTTTTATAAGCCGAGTATCCAAGAAAACGTCAAGTTGGCCTGGAGACAAAAGAAGAAGAAAAGAGAGTTTAGTGAGAAGCTATGTCATTTGTTGTGTGAGAAAGGCTGCCACCAACTGGTTCAATCAGGAATTACATGGGCTTGACTTTGTTGTTATGGCATGCATTAGGCCAAAATTAAGACCAGTGCGCACCAAGCATGGCTACTTTCTTGTAGCAGGAGGCTACATCCATTCTGAAGCTAGCTACTGTCTGATTAATGATCGACCGACGTTGACAGGACCAGTCATCTATGTTAGCCTTAAGGTAGCGAGTAGCATTTTATTTATTTACTTCGAACATGATAGAAGTATAAAATCACACACATGAATAAGGAATGCAACAGACAGATATTTTTGTACAATAATCTTAATGTGAGCGGGAGGAAAAGGGCCATTACATTACATCCACAAAATAAATCAAGGTTTTACAAACCTGGTTTCAAATATTCTGTTTTTGGTGTAGAATAATTTATGTTTGGATTTAAAGTTTTAACTTCAGTATAACTGGCTACATGCTTCAGAACCTGGATGACTTCTGTTTCTGGATTTTCTCGCAGAACTCACACTTGTCTGGTTTTCCCTGTTTGTCCGTAGAAGTCCGGTTCTGCTCGTCCTGCTCCTGTTTAATATCCGGAGGTTCTGGTTCCTCCTGGTCCGGACCAGAGTCCTCCTGTTTCAGAACCCCCTCCTGTTTGCAGACATGTTGCTGTTGGACGTCTGCAGGGAAAAAATACGATATTTTTCACCAGTCGGTCTGAATATCATCTGCAGGTCGGGAATGTTCTAACCGAACATCAGTTTTAGTTCAGTTTCTGTCTTTTCTTTTTCATTTTCCTTTAAGCAGACAGACTTTCCTGTTATCGATAATTCTCCAGGATTCCTGGAAGTCTTCAGAGTTTCTCTTTGGTTCAGTTTCAGTTTCCTCCTCCTTCCTGTCTTCTTCTCTTTTTTAAGTGTAGTTTGACACACTGAAGTGCATTTGTTTGATGTAGTTATACAGAACATAATTTAAAATTTAAAGTACATTTTAATACAAACTCCTGCTGTAACACAAATGAGTTTTTCCCTCCACTGAATTTTCTATGAGGATCAGTCATTCTAACTAAAGTTGCTGCCGTAGCAGCAGATCCAGTCATCATCCAGAGATATCTATGTGCTATTGATATTTCTATAGCAGTCAGAAACATCTGGTAACCTGCAACCTGATGGATGATCCTGGAGAAAGGATGAAAACGGAACTCTGTGGTATTCTCGCGAGATCTGGTCGTGTTTCTGTGAGTAAAAACATGGCGGACCTGACCTGCCTGAGCAGCTTCAACTCTCTACCTGAACTTCTCGCAGCAGAAACTGAAATGCCTCCATGTTGTTTCTGTGTGAAAGTCCCGGCGGTCCTTCCGGTGTCGGCGCTTCATACCTGCTCTGTGGAGCAGAACCCGAACTTCCAGGTTCAGAAACGGATCCATCTCTGCCTCGATAAACTCCGTGAAGCTTCCTGTGCCGCAGCATGTCGTCCAGCCGCTTTCTGCGCTAAAACCAAAGCGTCCTCCTTCCCTCCGCTGCCTGCGTTCTGCTTGCTCCGCCCACAGACAGCTCGTCTTTCGCCGCCATGTTGTGAGTGGCAAGCTCGCCTTAGCTAGCAAAACCCGTCTGGCTGTAAACGGTGAAATTCACATTTAATCTGAATTTCGTGTGACGGAAATTCCGACTATCGGCTTCTTCCTTTTTTCCTCTCCGACATGCAGCGGGAGGAAGAGGCGGGTCGTGGATGTTGCCTGTCAGAGGGTCATGTAAGGACATGACCCTCTGACCCGCTGCTTACTTTAACCCTTAATGTAGGTCATTGGGACCCAGAAAAAGCCAAAACATGCGCATTTCCACCATATTGCCTGCATCACACACAGACTCCAGGCTTTCACAGCACCAGTTTCCCTCATCGATCTCAGCTGCTCATCCACACCGGATCTTAGTCTCTCATTCAGACGTTCATTCATTTTGTCATACTTTGCTCATCCACTTGTTTCACACTCATCCATCCATACATAACTTCACCCAAATATTTACGGCACATCTCATCACACACAGATCAGCATCATTCCAGGCCTGCTCACACACACTCACATACACGCACACACACACACACTCACACACAGTCGTGTTTTCATCACTTGTGGGGACTTCTCATTGACTTCCATTATTTTCTGCAGCCTAACCCATACCATAATCCTAATCCTAACCCTAACCATCACAGACCTAACCACTAACCCAAAAACAACAATTTCCCTCATGGGGACCAAGAAAATGTCCCCACAAGGAGCAACGGTCCCCATAACCCCACATTGCAGACAGAAATAGGTCCCCATAAGTATATACAAACCTGGTACACACTCACACACCCCCACACACACACCCACACACACTCACGCCCACCCACACACACTCACACCTCTTTTCCCCGGTATTTAGGACACAACTTAAAGTCTCATGGTAATCTAGTCAATTCCCTCATTTATGTGTGTACACTGTTGCTTACATCATTGACATTAGTTTTTTTTTTTTGCCAGAACAAATAATCTTCACTTCTGCAGATCATTACTTCTTCAAGTTTTCTTTATCTTAACTAACCAGAGATCTTAAATTTCACTGCAGTTCGGGCCATTTTATTGTTTTACGTTTCTCTCCCTTCCTGCCGTTCTAGTTGATACTTCAGTTAGCTACTATGCTTATTTATAGAAATATAATGATCTAATCAGCCACTGTCCAATTTATGTGCACACATTTAAATACATTAGGACTTGAGGCAGACTCGATCACTTTAACCCCTTGTTCCTCTCAGAAAAAGAAACTGATGAAAACAAATACTGCAGTTTGACTCAAATGTCATCTATAAAACTCAGTTCTCCAGAACTTTGAAGCTTCTTTATTCACACATTTGCTCATTTTTCAAACAATATCACCGGCCATAAAAAGACACTAGAAACCTCTCGTCTCTCTGGAGAATCTCAGTTTCTCGCTTTTTTCCTTTTTTCTCTCTCGGCCTCTTTTTCTTCTTCTTCTTTATTCTCAGCGCTTTTTCATCAACACACAGATGAATCTCTCTTCGCAGATTCATCTGGCTTAATATTAAAACTCACGTGATACATTATTAATTAATGAAAGTGTTCAGAAGAACCGAAATGCGGCAACTTGTAACTGGGAATAAAAATTCCTGTGTTACCGTCGCAACAGGGCGTAAAGCCAAACTGACAAAGGTTCTTATTTTATGGTTGTTTGTCTTCCAGGATGTAAAAGGTAACTTTATACCACCAAACCTCGCACAAGGTGCCGCTTGTCAACGAGCAGGAAAGAACCTGGTCAGGCGGCCAGCAGACAGGAAGCAGTTTAATAAGTGAAAGAGATGAAATTCTCACCTCTTCTCTGTGTTTCTGGCTCCTGTTTGGCGTCCAGCCTGGACAGGGTCACCTTAACGGGTTAAAACACATCTCAGTGCGAACCAACCAGGCAACTTTTTAACTATTAATATAATTATATTCCTCTACACATTTGAACTGTAGATTCGTTTGCAAACACCTTTTAAATTACCACAAAGTTTTTTTTTATTGAGAAAGGTTCATTTTTTTCCGGTTTTATTCTTGAGATAAATTTTCTTTTTCAAATTAGATTTTTGAAGTGCATCCTTTGCTTACAGTAATACTGGAACAAATTTGTCTCCAGAAATGAAAAGTTAGCTCGTCTATTAGTGGATTAGCAGAAGCAGTGCTAAAGGATGATTTATTAGCACAATAACAACATGTTGTGTTTATTGCATCTTCTTAACTTTCAAATGTCTCTAAACTAGCGGAACAGCAAAGCTTGTGTCTGGACAAGAGGTCTCACTTTGACAGAAACTGTAGGTTCGTGTCTGGATCTGCTGAATTTTGACTAAAACATGTTTGTTCGACATATAGTGAAGTTTGTCAGGTGAATATAAAAAGTATGGTGTAGAATAACTCGTCCTAAAGGTACATTTTCTTCTCCAAACTGTTACTCAAGTAAAAGTAATTAGTTACTATCCGGCTCTGTATCTTTAACCAACGATTCAGATTTATCTTCCTGCCACTTCCTGACGGTTTCTGTTTTTCTGTATTTCAGCCATCTTTGACTCTCCAGACCAAGTTCTGGTCCTGCTGGGATTCTCTGTAACAATGAAACAAGATTAAAATACTAATCTGTGATTTCTGAGCTACAGCTGGTGCTCAGATGATGTGATGCTTTTCTTTTTAATCTTCCACATTTAATGAATCACACTGACTTATCAGGACAATATAAAACCTGAGTCATCAATACTCTTAAGAAATAGAGTGGAAATAGTAAATCCAGCTTATTTTTATAACACCAACACCTCAGAAGACATAAGAAGGAACAGACCCCATTTACATAAAAAGACAAACAGAATCAGATCAGTCCAGCCACAAACAAAGATTTAAATTCAAAAACAAACATTTCATTTGGGTCCAAGTTAGAATATGATTTACTCATCTTCAGCTTATTATGCTAATGTGGCTGAAACGTTTCCCACCTGGAGGATTTATAGTTACCCTGAATTTAAAACAGTCGTTTCAGCATCATGGCTGAACAACGATCCCACATCAATAACTGGTAACCATCACATGCTAACTGGTATCGCTGGTCTCCTCTGCTAACAGGTGGATCAGCATTGATCAGACATTAGCGACGACTTTAAGTCCCAACCCAAACGTCCCACTAAGGTTTGGTTCAAGCTGGTTCAGCAACACGGCTCCTCACGCGTGTGAAATCATTTATTACACAATAAAACTGAGTGTAGTGGCAGCATCGTCATGGAAACGATGGCTGTCAGTGGAAAAGAGCCGCCAGAGACAGCAGCAGGGAGCCGATCAGCAGCGATCGGTCGGTTATTGATCTGCAGCTGCTGTTGTCGACCGTCTGCAAGAGAATAAAACAGACGTGATGTCATCATTGTCATCTTCATCACCATCATCATCGGAAAAACAATGAGACAAGCGGCAGCGCCTGGTCCCAGTCGCTATGGAGCTAAAATGGTCTCAATATTTACAAGTGAACACACGTTTCAAAAACAGATCTTCATTCTGGTCGGACTTTGCCGTATGGAGCTAAATTGGGGCCAATTTCAAAATATTTGAAATTAAGAAAAAAATAAAAAAAATAAAAACTACAGAAAATAGATTTGAAATTGGAAAAAAAGGTTTGAAACTGAAAATTTCAGACAAAAATGATTCAAACTGAACATACTTTTTTGAAATTGAAAGTTTTGAAACTGCATTTAAAAAAACTGATTAAAAAAAGTTTTGAAGCGAAAAAAGATTTTAAACTGAAAGAAAAGTAAAAAAAAAACTGTTTTCCTGTTTCAATTTTTTGTTTTTGTTTTTTGAACAAACTTTATTGAGACCAGTTTAGCTCCATATAAATGAATTTGTGTGTGAATTTGAGACATGGCTCAATACACAAATTTCTTCTGTTGCTTGAGTGTGAAGTTGTTCATTTATTAATGTTAATCATGCAACTGTCAACTCAAGCTAGCAAGCTACGCTAGCGAGCTACTTGCTTATAAATATTTAAAATCTAAATATTCAGTTTAAACGTGGAAACGCATGGCAGCGGCGTATTTATTGTCTTTACCGGTGTCGTCGATTCTGGAAAGGTCTGAAAGAGAAAGAAAAACGTTTTTAAAATGAACCACTTGGACAAAACAAAAACACTTTTCTGTTTGCCCGACAAATAAACGAGATATTTCCATGTTGCACACACTCTGCTGTGTGATTTCTCCCCTGCTCAGGTCTGACAGTAAAAACTCTTCTGGTTTTCTACATTTTGAATTATTTTAAAAATTGCAGCCAGCAGGTGTCGCTGTTGTTCTCTCACTGTGAACTCTTAACCTGTAAACATATTTTTTCAGTTTGTGCATTTTTAAAGCAGATTTACTTCTTTTCATAAAAAAAAACTTTACAGAAACATTCTGCGCAAAAATCTGAAATGTTTTTTATTTACTGAATAAAAAGTGAGTAAAAACAGAATAAGAGTCCAAACTCCAGTTTTGACTTGATTTGGGTATTTCTGATCATTTATTTAACAAATAAATCATTCTTAAATGAACTTTGTTTAGACTTTAAGTTGTAAAAGATTTCCTTTGACTGTATCTACTGCAGCTAAAACTGGAGGAAAGTATTGGATGATCATAAATGACAGAAAAAGTCAAATGAGAGCAGCGGCGCCGTTACTCACCTCGCTGGTGCCGATGAAGCTGTTGTTCACTGGAAGCACAGAAAACCCAGATTCTTCTGTCAGTCAGTGAAATATGAATAAACCTGAAGCTGCGTGTGCCGGAGCGCTGCTGTTACCGTAGTAATACTCGAAGGTGGCGTTGTAGTCGTAGTCGTAGTCAGGCGTTGTCGATTCGCTGTAGCTGGTCGTCGTTTCTTCATTGTCACTGCTTGCATTTCCTGTCAGGAAACAGAGAAAATTAGTTCAAACCTCACAGTTAAATATCCACATTTTCAAATAACATTTTCTGTTGATGACGTCATAAAACCGTAAGTTATTGTGGTGCAACATTTTAATAAAACAAAGAGAATTATTTTGTTCTAATAAATGGAGGACAATATGTAGGCAATTATTTAGAAAATATTTTTCCTAGCAACTAAAACAAAAAAAACTTATTCTACTATCCAAGTTAAATAGAAAAATGTATTTGGTTGGAATTTATTGCTGTAATTAACATAAAATTAAAATGTAAAGAAATTCCCACCATTAGGAGAAAAATACTTTCTATAACATTTTTCGTTTAAGATTAAAGTTGTAATTTAATTTGTCTTGCTAAAAAATAACACAGTGCCAATCACAGTTTGCATGTTGCAGTCAGGGGCCACTAACATCGTCCCAGCAGCCACAAATGGCCCCCGAGCCGCACTTTGAACACCCCTGACGGATGACGAGCAACAAGAGAAAATGTATGAACAACATGGTGAAAATATGACGGAAAATGACTGTCTTTATATTGCCGTTAATTTTTTATTGTTTCATTTTTCAAACGTCCGTTTTAATGACCGATTTTCTCCAAATTCCATGTAAATTGAAATAAACGTGAACATTTGCAAATCTTGTTGGAATCAGTGAAATAATTTTTGAAAAAATAAAAAAAAAATGTTTACCCATCAACATTGACACGAAATGACTGGAAATAAACCCACAAACATCAGAGACATGGTTGCAGTAAAACCCAGAAGCTTCTGCTGGTTCCGTGGGACGGATTTTCTCCGTTTCATCTTGTTTTTTTATTATTACTGGTTTTATGGATGCACGTCATATTTCCCAGCCTGCTGAGGCGAGTTTGTTCCCAGCGGCTGGGACATGTGTTGGTTGGCCGCCAGCCAGAGCCAACAGCCGTCCATCAGAGCGCAGAACCGGGACGGAACCGACCCGCAGGGCCGGAGCTGAGTGAGACCGAGAGGCTTCATCAGCTGACACGCCTCCTGGTGGAAAGTCGGGTCTGAAAAATGAAATCCTTCCATCCAGGTTCTAACAGCCGGTCCCAGTGGGTCCGGAGCCGCTTCTGCCTCTCCAGCTGAGAGGCGGGTCACCTGGACAGGTGGCCAGTCTGTCAGGGCAGGACACACACACACACACACTCCTAGGGAGAATTTAGAGAGACCAATTAAACTGACAGTCATGTGTTTGGACTGCGGGAGGAACCCGGAGAACCGGAGAGAACCCAGCATGCAGAAAGACCCGGGCCGGGAATCGAACCCTGTGCAGCCCAGGTCGGGTCTTTGTTTGGTTAAAATATATATTTTTAACATTTTGCATTCTGGGGAAGTTGTGAACACATAGCAGCTAGCTTAGGTTGAGCTAGCTTAAGCTAACAGCTTAAACTGGCTTCACACCTTCCCCAGAATGCATTAATGTTACCAGTGTTGTGGTCAAGACCACCTAACCCGAGACCGAGACAAGACCAAGGCTTTTAGGGTCCAAGACCAAGTCAAGACCAAGACTGATCTCGAGTCCTACAACACTGAATGTTACGTTAAAACCATTTTTACCTAGAGGTATTTTACAGTAAATGCTTTGAAGCTAGCTTGAGCTACTTTATGATTCTTAAAATAATGTTTTTTCACAGTTCAGAATTTATTGTCGAGTTTTCATCACACATTAGCGTAAGCTAGCTGGTTGCATAAGTAAACACTTTGATTCAATCTCAGAATTCATATTTATTTTACTTTTAATGCATTAAAAATGCATTTCTTTTTTAAATTTTCTGAATTTTCTTGGCTCGATTGAACAAATCTCTTCTTGTTTATAGAAACATGATTTGTCGCTTCCTTTCAAACTGCTGCTATATTTAGCCAAGCGTAATAAATTAATAAAAAGTCGCCTTTTCAGTGAAAGACGCTGGATAAACGAGGCTCCTCTGATTATCAAAGCTCGGTTATAAAAAGATGAATATTTTGTGTTGTATTTAACATTTTGCTTCAAAGACTTTTTGTTTTCCATCATTTTGATTGACAGGCTCAAAAACATCCAATCATAATCTACTTTCTCTCATCAGTCCTAAAATGATTGATGACATTTTCAGTTGTATTTAATTTTAATTTGGTTTAATTAACATTCAGAAACGTTTTGATGTTCATAAGCATTATGAACATTTGCTGATTCTTACTTAGCTTTAGTTTCATTTTCAGGTCCATCACATTGTGAACATGTTGATTTTTTCTTGCTTGCCGTCTTTGTTTGTCATCTCATCGCGTTGCTTTCTGCCTGCTTCCTGCTGCCAGACAGGTTCTATTTAACTCGTTTCTTGACCCAAAGAATCGGCTGGTCGTCACCAGAAACTCGTTCATCAGTTCACTTGTGATTTAAACGGGTGAATAATTATCTTTGCAGGTTTGTTTTGGATATTTTTCTACTCTGTTGTTTTAACTCAGGTTTAAAATGTCTTTAATCTGAAACATTTAAGGGCGACAAAAAGCTAAATTCTCCTGTATTCGTTATATAAAGAACATTTACTACCAAACTTTTTATTTCCGTTTTATAATCTTCCAGGTTGAGGAGTTTTAAAACCTGCTGCTGTTTTAAGATGCCGTCAGGTAACCTAATCCTCTAATGAAACCTGAGCAGAGCTGTCAGATCTGTTAGCAACACAGTTTATGAGCCAATTTAGCGGTTAAAACACTGCAGGTCTGTTCCAGCCTCATGCAGCAGCGAAGTGTATATGGGCGACAGCATGTCCGCGCCTGGGGCGGCTAGAAAAGCTGTTACCTTCTCAAAACAACCGTTACTCAGAGATGCCACAGATTCAAACTTCTCCCTCAGCAGCAAATTGGAAAAATAAATAACGGGGTCCAACCCAGGTCTCTGGGCGAAAACGACCCAAACAGCAAACAGCAGCCAGAAAGCCAGGAGGATCTGACAGTAGCTGAAGCAAAATCGACAGGCTTGCAATGCTGGGAGGGCGATTACTAGCATAGAAACCAGTTTAACCAGCAGCATGTGCTGCAGCTGATCTGGGATCCAAAGTGAGGAGCTGATGAGGAACAGATAATGAATGCAGACGTCATGATAGAGAAATAAAATCTCATTTCAAGAACAAGCCGCCAATCCAGGAATCTAAAGACTCAAAGTGAAAGTAACAGATTTTCTTACACGAAAGAGAAAAAACCTGGAAGGGATTGAAAAGCAGGTCAGGAGCTTCATCAGGAACCCGTTTGGGTTGGGTCACCGGCCGAGGTTTGGACTCAGACGTCCCTGTTTCTGGGAAAACCTCATTTATTTCAGACGTGGTGAACTTCAGCAGCCCTCTCTCCTCAAGCTGCTGCTGACAGTTGGGAGGAAAACAGAGATGCGTCGGGGCTTGTTGGTCCGAGCCGCAGGCAGACTGATAAACGCCATGTCGGCAGTTTATCCCCCTCAGGCTTACCGGACCGGGCCACTCAGACCGCTTTCTGGGCCTGACATCATAGGAACCGGTCCAGAGCAGCAAAATGAGACATTAAGTCCAGGAAGGTAAGCAGGGAAACCTGGATTTAAGGAGAATGTGAAATCCTCCAGCGGTTCACACAAAGTCTGTCAGGAATCAGGAACCGGGACTCAGATTCAATCAGCAAATAGTTTAAATCGTTTCTGAGGAAAACATGAAGCTACACAACGCCGTCAATCTCTATTCAGCCAATCTGCTGTTCAGCTCTAGAGTTTTCTATCTGTCCTGTCATGACCTTTAACCTTTAGCCTGCTAACTGTAGAGTCTGAGATGGAGCTTTTGGGTTTCTGGTGGTTTCTGACGCTGGGATCAGCTGGGAACGTTCACCGGGAAGAACGTCAGATGGTTTCTAGAGGTGGACACTGATCTGCTAACGCGCTCAGAGCAGCGCTAACATGTAGTTCCGACAAGTCAGAACCGGAGGTGAGCCGCGCCATCTTGGTAGGCAAGCGCAGAGCAGAGCTGCCTGATGGCTTCCAGGCCAACGATAAGAAAATATATAATGAACCAATGTACATTAGAAATAATAATACAATATACACAAACAAAATGGCTGCTCTTGGGATCGACCCGGATGAGACGGAGAAGGAAAATGTGTCAGACGATGTGAACAAAGTTCCTCTGAACTCAGTGAAGAATCAGTTCACCATGAGGAACTTCACCTGAAGTCTTTGGTTGGATACATTCAGCGTCTCAAAGGACCAACAAACTTTGTGTGAATAAAGAAGTTCTAGTGACTTTTTACTGTTGTCATAGCAACGCCATAGCAACTGCCTACCAAGATGGCTGTCAGTCAGTCACAAAGTTCCTGGAAGTGATGTCACACGAGAACTATGTTTTTTTTTTTTGTTTATCGCTTTAGGGAACTTTGAAAACGTTTAGAGCACTTTGCTTAAATCTACTTTGCTGTTTGTAAACTTTCAGTTTGTTTATATTCATGCTCTTATTTTGAAGTTGGTGAAGAATGTCTATTCAGTGGTTCCATTTCCTGTCCGTATGTCGTAACAAACGTCTCACTGACACGTGGTGGATTTCATCACAGTTTCATTTGGTACTTTAGCGTTAGCTTCTGCTACTTACTGTGAGCAGAACTAATGTTTGCTCGGTGTTTTAGGGTTAGCGCAGCTAATGTTTCCCAGGTCACTGCTTGCAGCAAACTGACTCTTGTTTCCATAGCAACGCTGACTGATGGTTTTCGCTCTTAATTCAAGAGGAAACAAGAGCAGCTGATGGAGTTTTTCACACAGCGGTTCTACATTTTGGTTCCTTAACTGAACCAAATGCAAAAGTTGTGCTTCAAACTGTGGGACTCGACCGTCGGTCTGTTTGGACCAGCAGCCGGTTTAATGGCCTGGCGGCAGGTTGAGGGTTCTTCTGAAGTCCTTCGTTTTCTCATCGTTTGAAGCGGAAGTGATGGCCGGGGCGTTTTAGTTTTTGCCTCCACTCAGCCTGTGGTGAGTCAGATGTTTCTGTGACCTGCAGGGTTTCATCAGCTGTGTTTGGTTTTAGCCACAGTCATTTTAATGTTTCCCAGACAGATTCAAACATGAAAACAGAAACATGTCTGCCTGGGTCCGCCGTGCCTCGTTGTTGGCGCTGCTCCTGAAGAGTCGCTCTGAATCAATGAACATGATCGCTCATGTTTCAGGGTTTCGTCTCCCGGTTTGTTGGTGGTTTGGAGAGAAAAACAGAGCGGCGGAGGTTTCACCATTAAACAAAGAAAGTCTGACTGAAGGCCACAGAGATCTCATATTTCCTCCATTAATCACTCCATTACCTGCAAACACTAAATTACAGAAGACATCTAGATAAGAAATTCTACGCCTAGAGGAAGATGGGCTAACAGCGCAAAAGCTAAGCGTTGCTAAAGACATTTCACTTTATTAAATACATTACTTATCTTCAATGTTTAACACGGAAATATTTAAATCTGGACAGAATGTAAATCTGTATGTGAAGATTAAAAGCAAGAAAACCTGAATAAAGGTGAGCGAGCTGCTTCTGCTTATCCATTTTTATTTCTAAGTTTGTGAAATACTTCTGTGCATTAATGTGAAAAGATATTTAGCAGATAAATGTCATTTATATCTGCAGGTTATTTTTGCTACAGCCAATAAAACAACAACAAAAAAGATAGACTAAGAGTTTGAAGCTCAGCTAAAAGTCATTTTCTCTGCATTAATTTGCATACCGAGTTTAACTTTTAGATATTTTTTATTTAATAAACAACACCTTCAGCTGCATATTCACATATTTTAACAATAAAACTGACATTTTTGTTTCCTCTGCTGTAGAAAAATAATAAAATCTGGAATCAAATTCTTTCAGATTCTTGAAACCGATTTAGGATCTTTTAAAGAAAATGTATCGATGCCAGTTTTCTGTCCTGTAATTAATGTCAAATAATTCCAGTGAGTTTAATTTCTCCTGTCTGGATCATTTAGTTAAAACATAGTTTGTAGAATAATTGTTACAATAAATAAAATAAAAAAAAAGATTTTTAAATGGTTTGTGGTTTCGTTTTATTCACGCCGTAAATGAAACAATAAATGTATCAATCATTTTATGTTCAGAAGGCCTGTAAATGTACTTCCTGTAACGGCTGCACGACGTCTGATTAAATCAGACATCAGCCGAAAAACCCAAACAATTTTCTGTGAAAACAAAAACTGCAGCTTGTCAGCAAACTCCAGAACCAGAGAATAATTTCCTAACTGAAGATGTTTTTACAGAAGCAGAAGGAAGAAGAATGGGTTAGTCAGAGGATGGACTGCGGTCAGGGAGTCATTGTTCTCCGCTGCATTTCCACCCGATTTCTCAACTGAAGGACGTTTAAACCTGGAATCTGCAGCTCCTCTGGATTCGTTGGAAACATCCGTTTTTGGCTCATACTAAGCAAACTCCTCCACATCACTGACGACCTTCTCACAGTAAATCATCCATTTCTTCACTGCGGGTTTGTTTCTGGGTTCACACGGATTCGCACAATCAGCGACTCAACCGCAGAGAGAGGCGATAACTCCTGCTCTGATGGGCTTCACGGCTCTTCCTGTTGAGGTCGTTTAGTGTTAGGATGCCTGCAGCGTCTCAGGAACACAGAATGACTTCAAAAAGTTCTTTTACTTCAGTATTTTAACTCAAAACGTGAAACTAAAACAGAGATTTCATCTAACTGGCGGTTTGAGTAACACTTTGGAGAAAATGTGTTTATAAACTGTATTAATGTTTGGAGGAAAATTAAAGGCGGGCTGCACAGTGGTGCAGTTGGTAGAGCTGTTGCCTTGCAGCAAGAAGGTTCTGGGTTCGATTCCCGGCCCGGGGTCTTTCTGCACGGAGTTTGCATGTTCTCC